>JAJMCJ010000093.1:0-34902 GCA_030572875.1 Wickerhamomyces kurtzmanii | reverse complement strand
TCCAAAACATGATGACACAAGTTTGGCTGTTGACAAAAAAAATCCTACTCTCGATTCTAATCTAGCCAATGAAAATGAAAAGGTCAAACAAGAGTACGAATTGCAACATCTGATTGATTTGAAGGAAATAAATCCCAACACTTTAGTTGACCAATTAAACACGGTCAGCATTTTAAACTTTCCAACTTTGAATACGGTTACAATTGAAAAAATGATTGCTGAATTGATAGATGGTTTAAAATTCAAATGGGCGGTGCTTAATTACGATAGTTTAGATCATAAGATCGTTTACATTAGATTGGATAAACAAAATGACAAGGAGCAGAATATTCAAATGTTGAAGAAAGTGAAAACGATCTTTGATGGGTTTTTATTGCTTGGGCACAGAATGGAAGTTAGGTTTGAAGAAAATACTATAAGATATATCGGCGAATCAAAGAACAAGGACACAGGAGTAAATGCTAAAGATGAACATTCAGAGAGCGATCACGACAAAGAGGATGAGGACAAAGAGACTGATAAAGAACAAAAGGTTACAGAAAGAGTGAAAGAAACAATAACAACTGATGATGAAACGTTACAACTGAGGCTGAAAATCAAAAATTTTGTGAACACAAAAGAAGTCAAACAAGAAATTTCCGAGACAAGCAACGGTTTCAACGACTATAAAGTTGATCCATCCGAACTACACGATCTACCAACAGAAGTTATAAACCAGCTGACAAAAGATATCATTGAATTTAGATCGAAAGTGTTGAAAATTGAAAAATTGAAAAGAGAAAAACAAATTGAACAAGAAAGAAAAAGAAGCAAATTACAACTACGTAAAATATTTGAACAGATTAGGAAATCCACAGGAGAAGATGGTATGGATATTGACTCCGAATCGGACGAGGAGGATAACGGTGAAGAAGATCAAATTGATGACCTCGAATTTGAGAAATTAAAAAAAGACAAGATTGACGAAAACAACGAGAGTCTGTATAGACAGAGAGAAAAGAGAATTTTAAACAACGAACATTTGAACAAAGAGATAATATACGAATTATCTTTATTGAGTGATTACGAAAATGAGCTATTGAAAGCTAAAAGTTCATTGATAAAGGGCTTTGAGTCGTTGAACTATAAAGAATATATTGATAAAAATCGTAACTCAATAAGACAGAAGGAAAAAGAACTGGACGTATTAGATATAGAAGAGGAACTAAAAGATAACGAAATTTCAAAAGAAACTGATGATTTCCTAAATTCAATTATACCAGGTGTATTACAACAACAGCAACCACAACAGCCTATTAAAATTGAGATTTCTAGGAAGAGAATTGCAGTTGAGGAACTGCCTGATGATATACTGGAAACATCTCTGAATCGTATCAAGCCAATAATTGAAAAACTAATAGAAGATTATTTAGGAATGGTTGAGAATGAATTAGTTGAATTCATTATATCGTTTATAAAAGAAAACAGAGACAAGTCAAAATTGATTAGTGAATTGAATGAGACTTTTGATGACGATGCTATACTTGTTGCTGATGAGATTTGGGATAGCTTGAGTAAAGATGCTGAAGATAGCTAAGTTTGTGTCTAGTTAATAATTATTTATTTCATAGGTTAGTTTCCCAAATCATAATGTTCATATCTGTAGTTGATTCCCTGTATGGCTTAGTGTTTGAATTGGGAAATATCTAGATCTTAACCCAGAAAGGAAGGAAGTTACAGAAAGTCATGTTTCAACTTCAGATGTTATTCCAAAAACGGAATTCTGGGCGCATCTTCTTTCAGTGAAACTCGAAAAGCGTACCTGAATTGTACATCGCCTCAAACGGAATACGAAAAATCTGATCAACCATAACCTGTATTGCAAAAAAATAGCTAAACCAAACCAGATAAGAAGAATTCTTTTATAACGTTGATCAGATCTTGTGAGATCTTGTAATTTCTGAATAGTACCCGGAAACGTGGTGTTTACAAATCTCGAAACTCAAACTTTGTTTACCAATTTCACTTAACTTACGGAATGCTGCACGAACAACTTGCAAAAACTAAAATAGCAAAAAAAAACAACATCTTTTATAAGCTGTGAAAATAAGGCGATCGATTGATTGACTAAACTAAATACTTTTATTCTTCAAAACAAACAAAGAACAGTAGTTGTCAATATTACGATCATCAGTTCAGGTAGATTGTTAAATCACATACTTTTCGTTTATATCGTTAGTTTTCTCTCACAAGAATACAAAGATATAGTAGAAGTATTCGTTGACAGACAACTAATAAACACGAAAATAAATAAGGAATTTCCAACTTTAGTCTCTCTTTATCCTTTTTTATTTACTTTTTTGATTTGTTTGCCATTGATTTAAACAGTATTTTTTATTAATCAGTTTGTTTGTCGTCTAATATTAGAATTGATTAACTAAATAAACTATTAAATCTCATACATATATACATTCCAATCCATCAAATATAACAAAAAAAAACAATAAAGAAGCATAAAGTTTTCGAATTTGAAAAAGATTTCTAATTCTGTTTAGAATATGATTTTAGGTAAAGCCTTTTTATACTCATTGGTGTCAATCAATGTTGTGGGTGCTTCTTTCAATATTGATTTCAATAAATTGCTGAGAAGAGCTATAATAACACCGGCCAATGGAACCTCAACAGGAACAGCAGCATTAACTGCAACATCAGAAAGTCAAAATACAAATGAATTGTCACAAAGTTTTAGCATAAGCGCTGATGAGTCTGAATTAACTTCCACTTCAATAAATGACAGACGTGGAGATACAACAACTTTACAACAAACATCTCAATGGTTTCAGACCGTATCCGAATTACCAACTGCTACCGCTTCGATTATTTCTTTAGATGACAGTTTAAGTTCAACCACGAGTTCAACCACGAGTTCAACCACGAGTTCAACCACGAGTTCAACCACGAGTTCAACCACGAGTTCAGCCACGAGTCAAAGCACTATATCCGCTTCAGCAACGATAGATGCCAAAACTTTAACCACTGATCTTTCGAGTAGTTATATTGATAGTGAGGCAACGTCTTCGTCTGATAATGAGCGATCATACTCGATTGATGAAACAACGGCCACAACTGATGACGCAAACACTTTAACTTCAGAAACTGTATCTCAAACAACAGGTACTACAGATGCATCACAAGCAGTTACGGGTTCGTCTTCAATAATACCTGTCGAAGTTGCATTAGTATATAGTGGTTCTGAAATTATTGGTTCAACTACTTTTGGTGTGGATGGTTCTACTTCAACTAGTACGGCTGCTACTGATACACCTATTACCGATACAACGGACTCTTCTGCCGACTCAACAACTATCAGGATTATCAATACATCTGATACTGTTGAATCAGCCACAATCACTGGTATTACTACTGGCACTTCTACAGGGATTGCTCCTGAGATCCAGATAAAAACGGGGACTGCTACTTCAAGTGCAGATACGTCTGTCGCGACGAGTACTACTAGTTTATCTACTGATACCCCAGTTGGGGTTACAGCACCATCGACAATTGCTTCTCAAAGTACGGCTACTGGAACCACTGTGTTTATAGATACCTTCACAGATTCCACTTCTACAGATACTTCAACGGATTCCACTTCGACAGATACTTCAACAGATTCCACTTCTACAGATACTTCAACGGATTCCACTTCGACAGATACTTCAACAGATTCCACTTCGACAGATATTTCAACGGATTCCACTTCGACAGATACTTCAACAGATTCCACTTTTACAAATATTTTTATTGGTACTACTTCAACTGCAAATACCACTCCAGCAATATCGGTAACTATTACTTCAAGTGCTCAGACAGATTCAGGTACTACCACTTATTCATCTTTTTCAGTTACAACTTCGAAATCTGATTTAACTGCTTCAACGGGTGGTACTTCAGCTGTCTTGACATCAACTTTTGATTCAACTACAGCCTTAACTTCAATTCCTCAAACCTCAGATATAGTTACTTCATCTACAGAAGCATCGACTTCGATAAATGCAGCTCCATCCATAGTTGTTTCAAGCAAAGTATCAAGTGAAGCCACAAAAATATCTGTTTTAACAGGATCATCCGTGGAGACTACTGCAAATACAATTAGTTTGAGTTCTCTTGTAAGTTCTCCTACAACAACTGAATCGTCAATCCAAACAGGTTTTACAACGCCCCGCCAAAAAACAGTACAGTCGAGTCAGTCCACGATTGTGTCTAGTAGTGTATCACCACAGACTACAAAACCTTTGTCAGCTACAGCTGGCACAGGTTTGTCTTCAAGTGGTAGCGGAACAAATATAGTGACTCCTTCAAGAGGATCAACCATTGTTAAAGGTTCCACCAGCACTTCTACTGGTGCAGAAGTTACTACAAGTACCAGGCCATCCATCGAATCTACTTTTGTTCCTGGATTCTCAACAGATCAAGTACAGACTGCTTCATCATCTCAGTTAGTGATCAATACAGGTGCTGTCTCAAGTTCCTTAACCGCTTCTGCTTCATTGGTAACTACCACAAATTGGTTACCAGCCACATTGGTTACTGCAACTTCGGACACTGGCACAGATGCCAGTGCATCCACCGCTGCTGCCGCTGCAACATCATCTTTACCTAAAGTTATTGTACCTGCTGTGTCAGTTGCTGAACCACTTGATTATTCTTTGATAACAATAGGGTTTAAAGTTGGTTTGAATTATCCGTTCGTCATCAAGAATCCCCTATCATCTGCTCAAATTTTTGAATATTTACCAAGCGTTTTAACTTTCCCATTTGATTTTGATTTTCAAAATGTGACTGTAAAGCAGTTGATCCCATTCACCTCAACCGAGGTCAGCTATATTATAACAATAGCAGAAGTTTATTTCCCAAACTTATCGATCGCGCCATTGCAAAATTTAATTTTAAACTCAACGTCCGAAATTTATTCGAATACTGATGACACCTTATCTTTATTAGCAGCATTGATTGACTCCTCGATTCCATTGACAAATCTTGTAACTAGCTCATCCTCAGCCGATTCAAGTTCAGATTCTCAGTCTGACTCAGACGATTCAGATGATTCATCAGATGATGCAACAGCTCTAAACACGGGATCAATGGATTCTGTTTCGACAGTCAATACCAAAGTTACCAAAAAGACCAGAGGTAGAGTTGCTGGTATCACAATTGGATCAATTGTTGGAGGAACAGTGTATCTGGCACTGGTGATCTTAGCAATCAGATTCTACATAATTAGGAAGAGAATAAAATTAAACAGCGGAAATAGCTCAATATTACCAACATCTTCATCTTCAATCATTGATTCTGTTCATTATGGTGCCGGAGTATCTCGATCAACTACTAGCTTTGGACTAAGTAAAAACGATCCTTCGATTTTGCAGGAAACATACTCTCACATCACTGTTTCTTCAACATCTCAAGAAATGGATCAATTAGGCAACTATATACCAAGAATTTCAAAACCAGTTGCTAGTCAAAATTCGTTGGGTTGGAGTTAAGGCTTGAAAAAAACTTAATCAACTTTCAATTTGTTACTTTAATACCCTTGTTCATTATTTGGTGTTCTTCATCAAAAACAACTTCGACAGACATGTTGGAGGATTTTACGTCAGTTAGACTTACTCTTTTTGTCTGGATTATTTTTTTTATATTCTCGGTGTACACTTTTATAAATACATTCTTTAGTAAAATATTTCTGTAGTGACATCTTATATTAATCACTTGAAACTGCAGAATATTTATGCCCATATTATTATCTTATTATCTTATTAAACAGCTTTATCTATATATCTAGTAACACAATGTGTGCAACTTCAATTAAAGCTGTATTTGGTTTATGATGTTTCTTTAATAAATTTTGACATCTCTTCAACAAATTTCTTAGGTTTCTCAACGAACACTGCATGTGAACACTTGAAAGTTATAAGAGCATTATTTGGAAAAAATTTATTTATTGATGGAACTGTATTTTCGTTTATAAATTGAGATCCTGATGCTTTTATAAACAGTGATGGTTTCAAAAAAGGACTATTCTCAAATGATTCACCGGGAAATTCCCCAACTGTATCTATGTACCCTTCCATATGATTGATTGGAATTTTGAAATGAACAAATTCATCATCCGATTGAATATCGAGTCTATTGTAGTTGTACTTCGGCACCTTATTTGTTAGATTCGAAATAAAATATAAACACATATTTTTGTTTGGCTCATATTTCATCATTTCCAGAATCGATTTTTCCTTCCATTTTGGATCTGTTTTTTTAAATTTCTCACAATTTTCTATATGTATCATACCTTCGACATCTCTAAAGAATTGTTCTTCTAAGGCTGCTGCTATGGGAGAGTTGTCAACTGATACGACTCTCGAAACGTTTTCTTGATATTTCAGACCTAATAACATGGCAACCTTTGCTCCCATTGAATAGCCAAGAATATTTATTTTATTCAAGTTTTGCTCATTCATAAAATGTTTGACATCTTCAACCATTGTCAAATAATCAAATGGCCGAACATGAGGCGAATCACCATGGTTCCTCAAATCAATTGCATAAATTGGTGTGTTGAGTTCATCCGCTAAATGTTTATTTAAAGTTCTAGAACTTTTTTTTGATCCAAATAAACCATGAATAAATACAACTGGATCTGTTGGTATTGTATTTGGCTTTGGCTTTTTAGGCAAGTACAAGTCAAATTCAATATGAACTGGGACTTTATATGGCAGAGGTTTCAAATTTGGAGGTGGTTTTGCATGTGTGTGATTCAGTCTTGACAGAATTCTTAACATGTTTTTGAAAGACATTCTATTTCTTCATTTACTGATATAGAATAGATCTAATTCTATTTTGAGTTCTTAGTATAAAACCGACCGACCGGATTTAAATCTGAGTAACAAAAAAGAAAAACAATACAATCTAAGTGAATACACAAGTACTATTGAGCCAACAATAAAATGCCTCGTTTGAGGAAATCAATAAGAAAAATTGATGATCTTGATGGTCCAATTGGAACAGATGAACAAGAAGAATTAATTCAACTTCTCAATTCGAATAACACCTTAGGCAATAAACTTTTCATAAATACTTTCACGATAGTTTTTCTATTGCCAATACCATTGCTTGTTAACTTACCGTTTTTCAGAAAAAATGGAAATTCGGTATCAAGCTTTTTAGCTCTTATAAGTTTTATTTTATCTGTCATTAATATTAGATATTTGAATTATATCAATTTAGAGAAAGATGATATTGATAACCAAGTTTACTTCAAGGCTTTTAGATTCTTTTTGAATCCGTTATTTTTCAATACTATAAACATTGGAATATCAGTAATTGTTCTGTGGATCAATTTTAGAGTTAAACCATACGACCATTTTTGGAGGTCACTTTTTGTATTACCTATTATATCATCAGTTAGTTCGGCTATCATTGGTCGATGGGTAGTAGAATTAGACGACGACATTAAACATTTGAACTACCTGAAGTATAAGTTTAAAAATGTTTAAAATCGCAAAATATCAAAATTAACTTCATCTTTGTCTAATTCGTCAAAAAACTGATAAACTGGCAAACGTTTATTCGTAGCTTTTTTTACACTGTTGTATCGATGAGCTGTGTTTGAAAAGTCAATAAATTTTGATGCTGTTGAGATATTATAGAAGTTTATGGTGCTTAGAAGATTGATCATTAACTTTGGAGTATCGGTTAAAGAATAGGATATTGAGCCAAGATACTTGAAATTGTTTTTAAAGAAGACTCGTGTGAAATAGTTGAAAACTAAGGGCATCTGAAATTCAAAATTTGAGAACATTAAAGATGACATAAAGTAGTTCAGCAGCTGAATTATTGATTTATTTTCGAAAATGTTGAACGCTTTCTTGATGAAGCTATAGAACCTCAAGTCAATGGTTATTTCATCAAGAACATATAGCTGAATAGAATAGTTTTTGATATATATAAATTTGTCGATGATAGTTTTGTTTATGAGCTGACACCTCAGTTGAGCTTCAATATATTAGTATACAATTTTCACTATATGAGGCCGGGAACATACACCTAAATGTTGAATTTTGTGATGAACTTGTCTCAACTTTCATTTCAATACTTTTCCAAAACTGCTCATTAGTCAATCACGTTTTACTCTTCTAGATCATAAATCGACACTCACGCCTGCGTTTTCTATGCTTTTCATGAAGTACTCTGTCTTTGAGCAATCGGCGCTCAGTTTTTGATCGTTCAACCAGATATTGAAATTCACATCAAAGGATGGAACCTTTGGTAGTATCACGATAGAATCAAGATTCTCAGACTTAATGGTTTCGGTAACTGGATCAATTGTGTACGAAACTTGACTCTTAAGATAGTAATCGCTGAGTTTATTGATGGTTTCTTTGGATTTTATTAACATTTTCTTCTTAGCCGCTGTGAAACTATATAAACGAATTAATAAATGAATCAAATGTGAAATAACAAAAATATATAGTGTATATATCTGTATTGGGAATTCCGGTTGGTCGGTTTTTGTATATAGACCACAATATTCATTTTGCATTTGATAGATGGATGGATCTCTTGCAAACGTTGTATACAACAAATGACAAAGAGTAAAGGAATACCGAAGAAAGTGACTTTAATAGCGAAAAATGCACTTGTAACACGCAACGAACTGATACAGTTGCCAGAATTAAGTCAAAACCTAGCAATATACAGAAGATTTATAAGACTAAAGCCATTCATCTCAAATTTATCAAAACCAATATATGTGAAATATTTACGTTATAAATTCACCAAGGAAGACTACGACTTTCGCAGACAAACAGTAATAAAAGACGGCTTGAAAGTTGATCGTTTAGAGACAACTTTAAATACACTAGTCTTTCTAAATAATTCAGTAACTTATGATCCAGACGATCCTAATGTATTGGTTGGGAGTAAAATTATCAAAAACATACTAACAGTTGAACACTCAAAACTGAATTGGCTGAAAAAAAACCCGTCATATGCTAATGATTTTGATAAGCTTGTTTATATGTGTGATTTGAGCTCTATAGATAAATCCAAATTTGATAAAAAGTTGAAATTAAGGTACGAAACATTATTGAATTTCAAATGTTTGAAGGATTATGAGATCAATTTGGTAAGATTTAATGAGAGCCTGAACTTAAGACTCTGAACCAGATTAAAGCTTTGGGACAATATTAATCATAATAAGGGGGACAGAGAGTAACTGCTGTACAGGATATAAACTACTCAACATAATACTAAAAGCATAGTTAATAAACTAGATACTACTTCTAATAACTGGAATATAATTTAATTTATTAATAACACTCATTATCATTTAGTAATACTTTTTCATTACAAAATTCATTTAGTATACATTCCATTTAGCATTCAGCTATTTGAGCTGAGAATCTACTGAAAAAAATAAATTATCGAAAAACATGAAGATAGAATATTTTGGTTTGGAAAAGGACATAAGCAAAACAAAATGTTTTCTCTTTATTCATTTGAATCTAAAACTTGTTTAACAGGTTCAGATTGGTTAATATATAGACGGTGCTCCTGGATATACCTTATGACACTGTTCGGTAGTAAATACTGCACGGACATACCTCTTCTTATAAATAGACGAACTTTTGTGGAGCTAATATCATTGTAAATTAATTGTTTGATAATTAAAACATTTCTTCTGTGTTCATACATTATATCATGCCCTAGTAAGAACGAGCGAACATCTGAACCAGTTCTTTCCACAATCAAGCACCCATATCTTCCTAAAATATGATGCAAGTCTATGTCTGCCCAAACATTCGGTTCACCCATGCTTTCAATCAAATCGCCTCCTGCCAATAGCATAATCTTAACTCCTCTTTTAGAGCCATCTTCAGTTAATATACCGCCTCTTTTAATGTTTATTTCTTCATTAAAATGATCGAGAACAGCTGCTGTTCTAGTATATGTCGGTTGTAAAGATTCCCAAGCGTCAACCATTAACCAGCTACTTGTTCTTTCACATGCCAATTCACACATTCGAACCCTATCATGAGCAGGAGCCAGTCCTTGCTTTTGATAGTTATCACTTACTGGACTGTAAAATCCTCCAACAACTTCAAATCTTGTCTGTTCACCGATTGCATCTAACGCCATTTCGAACATCCTCAAATGTAAATAGGTAATCGGTGAAAATGAACCACACGCAACTATTACTAAAGGATGTTTATTTGAATTTGATAGCTTTGTAGTCAATCTATGGGCGGGAAATTTGTAGTGTGCTAAACTTTTAGCTTGACGAACGATTCCGTGAGGAACTTCTTCTAGGTCTGCAATCTGATATGAATGGACTCTTGGTAATGTCGCATGGTTCAAATCCGAGAAGCTGTAACTGTTCTTGCTGCTCATATCAAGAAGGTCGTTATTATTGTACGTCGAGCTTGATAATTGTTCGGCGAAATCAGCAATTCTTTCGGTTTCCTCTTCTCGTTCCTCTGAGCTGTTCTCATTAGAAGAAGTATCACTTGATGATAATGGTTGTAAATCTGCGGGGATTCTAGGAATCGAATTCTGAATATTACTTTTCTCTTTCGATACAGATCCTCTTCTTATTCTATGATGTTTCTTTTGTCTATGCGAAATCGGAGCGTCAATTGAGTTGAAATAATCTGCTAAAACATATGGCTGGATTGGAACAGCATCCGGAATTTTAGACGATTCAGCTAGCGGAGGATTTGGTGGATTTGCTGAAGGCGGCTCAAAATTTGGTGCTCTAGTTGGATCCATTTTAATACTTTATTGTATTCTTATATATATATAGGCCAGTAGATACTTCAATACAAAGATTTGTTAAAATAGGGATTGAAATAAAAAGAATCTATGAATAGTGGAGTTGATTAGTTTTTCCGGTATTGGCGTCAGTTGATGAAAATGATTAGAAATTACCTCCAACCTTCTAACAGTTATTTGGGCTATTGCTTAATCAAACTCTTTAGATAGTTTGAATCAATGAAGTTTAATCAAACGGTATTGAATATGAAATTGCTAGCTCAGCTTTCTCTGAAAACTACTATCTATGCCCCTTTAAACCTTTGAAAAATACAACGCTAATTTTGTTCCACATAGTGAGTGACTAACTATTTTTTTCAATTGTGCTTAACGGCCCTCGGAACTGAGTACTCCATCTCAGAATGTGCAAACACACACATCTCTTTTGAAGATTTTTGAACTCTTGTATACAACTGAATGGACTTCTTTTGCTATTGGGATACCCCCATCAATGGCGAGTTCTGTTGAGTTTTTATATATTAAAAGAAATATGGTTTTTAAAAAAAAAAATGGCGTCACAGACAGGATTCGAACCTGCGCAGGTAAAACCCAATGCCTATCAACTACTCGTAATAGCAGGGCATCGCCTTAACCACTCGGCCACTGTAACCCAATTGTTGGATTGTTAAAAAATAACTAGTACTTATGCCATATTGTTAAAGTTATGAAGTCATTTATAGGATTGGGTTATTGGACTTATTTTGCAGCAACCGTATATGTGTCACAATATTTCCTTTAAGAGAAGCGTACGACATTTTCTCAATATTTAGGTTTTGTAACGTACCAACGTTTCTCTTTTCATAACCTATTAGTGTTATTATGGTTGGTTGGTGGCAATTTATAGTTCGACATAGTATCCAAATCGACCACCAGAGAGTTGTGCTTTGATCGTGTTTGAAACATGGATTGCTTCAACAAGATAGAGGAAAAAGTTAGCGTACTACTGTAATGCTCTTCTTCTGAAGTTGAGGAAAATCATCCTGTACCGTCGTTCTGTTCCCTGAAATGTAACACCTATCAAACTTGCGTTGTCGAGGAATTGTTGAAAATAGTCCAGCTAACCTAGTTTAACTTTAACTTCCTATGGACTTCTGATGTGGTCTTATCACAGACCTCTTTCTGTTGTAACACCCTTTTTTGAGTTCATAAACCTAATCTAATTAACGTTTTACCGATTCACAGGACCGGTTTCTTTTTCTTTTTGATACGCCTGAAATAATATATATAGAGAGAAGCGTATGAGCATCTTCAAAATTACTTGTCTCAAAATTTTATCTTCTACTTGTGCAACCAATAACGATAACTGACATTCCTTTAAATTCCCTCTTCGTTAAATTACTCATTGAACTAATAACGCAAGACTATACGCTGCTACAAATCAAATACTTTACTCATTAATTTTAACAGATCTTTTTCCAAATATGAAATTTTCAAGCTACATTCTATATTTCATTGTTGCAGCTTCAGCTTTTCCGGTAGACATTTATGAACAAGTATCTACTGAGACTGTGACATCAGTTGTTTATGTTACAGAAACCGCAAGAAACTTCAATACGTCTAGTGTGGTGGAGACATCGTTAGCTTTAACCAACTGAAAAATGCTTTCCAATTTTAGCTTGTTCAGCTAATAACAGGTTCTCTTCAAAAGACATTCTATCTTTAAATCAACACAGAATAATCTTTCACTTTATAAGTGTTTAGCAATTTAAAACATATTTATTTATCTTGTAATTTATCTTGTAGAGGTTAGAAAAAAATAGAAACCGGAATAAAAATGTGCCCTCGTAATTATGGAGATCCATTACTGCAGAAACAATTTTTTTTGTTTATTTGTTGACTTCAATTTTCAGAATTTCTGGGAGTTGAGGTTTGTTTTTCCAAATAAATCATCAAACTCATCAAAGAGATCCAGTAATTTTAAGGAACTACTACGTAACATCTTCTATCATTTTGCATTCATATACCTTTTTTTCAATTATACAGTTACGTACATCTGCATCAGAGTCATTTTGCTAAGATATCACTGTTTTGTATTCACAAACTTTGCAGTACTAAGATACAATAATCATAATGTCTACTTATAAAGAGAGAAGAAAGGGCATTATATTATCAAACAACCAATTGTCTTTAATTAATCAAAAGTCATACGGTAAAAAGAAAGTTCAAAGAGCTAGATATAATCTGAACGAATTGATCATTGATATAAACGCAAGTGATAAGGAATTTGATATTTCAAATGATTCGTTCAAGAGTGACGGTGATATCGTAATGGAAAGTCCCCAAAAGACCCCAATCAAGTTCCGCGATGATAAGGAAAATTCTCTGAGTCCAGATATCAGCAAGTTTCAAAGCTCGCCAAATGATAAAAGATTTTCAGTGTATAACAATCAGAGAGTTCTGAACGGCAATAGCGATTCACCATCACAAAAGAGATATTCAATAATTACTCCCAATATTTTAAGACAAAGTTCAGGTAGTTTCACCACTAACAGCAACCAGCAGAAAAGACTATCGATCGTTTCCGATAAATCAAGTAGATTCTCTATCAGTTCTACAAATTCATCTAATAGTTCGTTCAAAAACATGATTAATAAAAAAATCGGATCAGTCTTATCTTCGATATCAGTCAATTCAATGGACGATTCAAAAGATTTCAGTAATTTCAAGGGCGCATCCCCTGGTATTGTCGGTGACAAACGGGATTTACAAAACAAGGAAGAAGAATTAGAGTCCCCAAAATCAGTGAAAACCAAACATAGCTTGAAAAGAAACACATTTATTGAGACAAGCTCACCAATTTTTGAAAGAAGAATGATTGATGTTGACAATATTAGTATCTCGAGCCAGGTTACAAATAAAAGTAGATTTTCCTTTTTTAGAAGAGATTCTGATGAACCAAGATTACGCTCGAAAAATTCAATCAATGATATGAGAAAGTCTTTGTTATCGATGTCTCCAAGTAAGTTTGGCTTGGATAGATTAAGCAAAAGAGCATCATCTAGTGATATGAATAGTTTGTATTCTATTGATAAGTCAATGATATCGTTACCAGTTCCAAACATGTCATCGAGAGAAAAATTAAGAACCAAGCTAAGAAATAGCGCTTCACTAATATCAATTAATTCGATTATTTCACAGCCGTCCCAACTAATTAATTCGAGCGAATATGATAATATGCAATTAATAAATCTGATGAGGTTATCAGATAATGATCACATTCATGACTTCACAGAATTTATCACGATAAGAACAAAACAGAAAAACATCATTCTTACGAAATTAGCAGAAGCCTCATATAGTGAAGTTTTTGTTGAAAAAAACTTTTCAACAGGTGAAAAACTAAATGTTTTAAAAATTGTTCCATTTGGTAACGAATCATTAGAACAACCACCAATCAAAAATCTGATCCAAGAATTGACAATAAATAAAAAAGTTTCCAATCTTGACGGTTTTATTCGATTAAATAAAGCAACTGTTGTTAAAGGAAAATATCCCAAATTTCTACTGAAATTATGGGATGACTATAACGAATTACAAGGTTCTGAGAATTATAGACCTGAATTCAGCAATGATCAATTATACTTGATCTTGAATTTGGAATATGGCGGTGTCGATTTGGAACATTTTAAAGTTAAAAGCTGGAAGGAGGCCAATGATATATTTTGGAGTGTTGTGTCAATTTTGACCCATGGTGAACTAAACTGTAAATTTGAACATAGAGATTTACATTGGGGTAATATAGTTATAACAGACGAGCATGAAGACATCAAAGACGAACAAGACGACTTGGATTTGATGATGAGCGATTTATCAATAGTCGAACTTAATGTCATTCCGACACTGAAAGTCAAATTAATTGACTATACATTATCGAGAGCCAATATTAACAGAGAAGTTATTTTCACCCGAATGGATCATCCTGACTTTTTTAAAGGTAGAGGAGACTACCAGTTTGATATTTATAGATTTATGAGAACAGAAATCACGAGAAATAAAAAGAATACAAACGACGAAATTGAGTGGTCGAAGTCATGTCCTAGAACTAATGTATTGTGGCTTCATTATGTTTTAGATAAACTAATAAATCATAAAAAATTACTCTCAGCTTTATCAACTGGCTCATATGAGCAACTTCATTACAATAATTTGATGTACTTGTATAAATCCTTAGATCCAAGAAGAAAAAAACTAACAAACTCAAAGCCAAGATTTAAAAATAACAGAAAATCACCTAAAAGAGAAAATGTTTACTTCGAGGACTTTGATAATAGCAAAGACGTTATTCAATTTGGCAGATTGAATGGATTAATATAATATGGGTATTGAGTTTTGACTATGTGTGTATTACGTTTTTTTTCTATTGGTTTTGGTTTCTGTATAATTATAATATTGTTGCGTATATGGATTTAATAAATAAAAGACATTTTTTCATACGATTTATTGTGCACTACAACTTTTAATGAATGTTCTGTAAATATATGCATACTAACTAGTTTAGAAATTCAAAAACTTTCTTATTCATTAGTTTGTTTATTAGGAATAGTAGGAACCTGTGTGAAAATTAATGTCTTTATAACAAACTCCACTGTGCCTATGATTGAGTTTGTCAAAAAAATCCACGCTGTTAGGCCAATAGAACCAATAGGAACTGAAGGAAAAGCTAGTAATCTCTCTACTGAGTACGGCAACAGCCCTTTAGGCAACCAAAACAATGGTAATTTTCTATACCAAATTCGAAACCCCCACAATGGCAATTGAATAAAAACAGTGATAAGAGTGCTTATCCGTTTGCTGAGAGTGTTTTCTTTTTCACTCAGCTTTTTCTCTAGTTCGGATATTTTAGCTATTAATGAATCATATTTTCGATTCAGTTTTGTCCACTTTGCGTATTCGTCTTGAGCACTTGTGCTTAGCTTCTGCTTGTGAATCTCAACACTTTCTCTGCGAGTCTCCCTTAGACTCTTGACGTCTTTATCTGAAGAGAATCGTAAATACAATAGCCATACCTTAGGTTGTTAGTTGGTTGTCAATGTATAGAAAATCGTTTACATACAGTTTGTGCAATTGTGGGTCTTCCAATCAAAGCAACGGTATGCTTCACTATCAGTAAGGTAAACACCGTCAGAAGAATCGTGTAAGGAGTCATTTGATTATCTTATTATAGCTTGTTTTCTTGTTCTTGTTGGTCTTATTGGTCCTCTTTCTCTTTACCAGAGTGTTGTTCTTGACATATTTTTAACGAAAAAGCTCAAAATAATTCTTGAGATACCGGAAATCGATTTTTAAAAAAAATTTTAGTTATTTCAAAAAATAGTAAAATTGTTCAGACAGACATTAACAAACAACGACAAAAAATTTGATAAAAAGATATTTCAAATTCTTTGTTAAAAGAGAAATAGAAACATTACTGGAATTGATAAGAATATTTACAATCCGGATTTTTTTGAGAGAGCCAATAAGGAATTTTGTTTGGAAAGAGAGAAAGTCTGACTCAAAATAGAGAGAAGATAACATCTATCATATAGAGACATAAGATAGCAAGCATTAACACAAAATGACACAGGAATCTGAAGTAAGTTCAGAAGAACTAGATTCATGGATCACTAATTACTGCTCGTTGTTTGGTCACGATTATTTTGTTGAAGTTGCGCCTGAATTCATTGAAGATGATTTTAACCTGACAGGTCTTAGCTCGATAGTACCATTCTATAGAGAGGCCTTGGATATGATTTTAGATTTTGAGCCTGAAAAACCAATAAAATTACCTAATGTGCCATTGATCGAACACTCTGCTGAGCTGTTATACGGTCTTATTCATGCCAGGTACATTTTGACGAAACAAGGGCTATCTGCGATGGCTAAAAAATATGAACAAAAGCACTTTGGAGTCTGCTCTAGGTATTACTGTGATGGGATGCATTTGCTACCTATTGGAAGATATGATCAGCCAGGTATTGAAACTGTGAGACTGTACTGTCCTTGCTGTGCTGACATCTACTTGCCATCTTCCTCGCGCTATCTGAATATTGATGGTGCTTTCTTTGGAACCACATTTCCAGGCTTATTCATCCACATGTTTACTGAGGTTGAGAGACAATCTTCATTAAGACCTAAAGAAGTTTATGACCTGAAGATTTTTGGTTTCAAAATAAACAAAATAAGTCCAAGTGGTCCGAAAATGAAGTGGTTGAGACAGTATCCCGCAAACGATAAGGAAATTGAGGAATTTAATAAATGTGAGTATGATTATCCCGATGATGATACTACAATGGGCGAAGGAATTGGCGATGAGTTGTAATAAATAGTGTATATTAACTGGTTACTGTTTTGTAGTTTGCGCAATTTATAGACAACTGTAATGGGTGGTTTTGTCTACCATCAGTAGATTCGTTAATGTGTCAGATGGACTGGTTTTCCAGGTTCCCACTCTTTAATTGCGTTGGAAACATTCATCCAGTATCTCAATCTCACGGTCTCAACAGCAGCCTGATCATATAAACCTTTCTGAAACAAATACTCCAATTCATCTTCACTTTTATGAATTCTTTCTTCATTCTGCTTTTTCAAAGCTTCCATGTCTTCTTCAGTAGCAATCTCTTCCAGTTGTTCATGGATATCCAAAACTAGCATCAGCATTTTTTTGTCCCTCATCGTGACTTTTTTACATTCCTCATCATTAGTAACGTCAATGTTATGTAGCTTTAAAATATACTGTGATCTTGTCAACGGAGACTTCAATGCTGAATACGCTCTATTAATAAAACTTGATCTCGTGTCATCATTGTCATTTACATCAGGATGTGTCTCACTTTGTAGCTTTCTGTATTCGTTACGTAATTTTCTCAAATCAACTTTGAAGGATGAGCTTGGAGGTTCACCATTTGGGAACGATCTTGGAAACATACTGAAGTAGTTCTCTGAATGTATCATTCTTGTCAATCCCAGTGGATTGACCAGCTTTTTATATAGCTTTTTGTGCAATAATGGTCTAAACATCCCTATAATAGTAAAATTTAACAAAGAACCATGGTCAATTCAATTCGTTTATTCAACAAGTTCTTGTTTGTTGCCTTTACCGATAAGTTACAATACAAAAATCTACTAGACATATTCAACTGGAAACTTGTCAGTCCCATAAGAAATAGTGATGGAGTCAAAGGATCATCTCATAATATCAAGGCCTTTGTACCTCTCAGATAAAGATTGTGGATACTGCCATGGACACAAGGAAGACGCTTTTGCGATTGGCAGCTGGTCAGAAAAGTTCAAAGATACGAATATCAAACCATCATCAATTTCAATAGGATTCAGCATTGAGTTGATGAGTGTTGAAAAATATGACAACCTTTTGAACAAAGGGTATAGAAGATCTGGTACTTTTATATATAAACCAGACATGCTGCGAAACTGTTGCCGAATGTACACCATAAGAAGTAATGAGTCGTTTATAAAGATTTCAAAAGAACACAAACAATGTGTAAACAGATTCAGCATAAAAGTTACTAACACAGAAGGACTAACTGTGAGGCCTAAAGGCTATAAGTTCAACTTTATTAGGGAGATATTGAAATCTGAGAAGGTCTCCAAAAGCTTTAAGACGGTCTTCGAACCTTCAGTTTATACGGATGATAAATACAATTTGTTCAAAAGATATCAAAACAAGATTCACAACGATTTTAAGACATCGAAAAAATCATTTAAAAGCTTTTTATGTGATACTCCTTTCCACGAATCGGTTGTATCAGGTACGTCTGAAGAATGGAATCGTCTAAATCATTGGAAAGATGATGATGATATCAGCACAATTACGAGAATAGGACCAGTACATGAATGTTATTATTTCAATGACAAGCTTATTGGATTAGCAGTGCTGGACTTTTTACCAAGTGGTATCTCATCCGTTTACTTTATTTGGGATCCAGACTATTCAAAGTGGGGGTTAGGCACTCTATCAGGATTAAGGGAATTAACGATTTTACATAAACTGAAAAGAAAGTGGTATTATTTGGGTTATTACATTGATGATTGTGCGAAAATGAAATACAAAAAAAAGTTTGGAGGAGAGTTACTAGATCTGGTCAATAATCAATACTTCCCATTTCAAAAAATAGAACCGTTTCTTAAAGATGGAAAACTATTCGCGTTATCCGATAATGAATCAAATGTCAACGAGCCAGAACTAAACAATGAACCAATCAATGGTATGTTCAATGCTGTTGAGAAGATATATGGAATTGGCGGTGGATCGTTTTCTAAAAGCGATGCAATGGTGGATAAGCTGGCTAGACACAATATACTATACTTCAAGGATGATCAGTTTGCAGCGCTTACTATGGAAAATACAGAGGGCAACAATGATGATAATTCCTGCGAGAGCGACAATGACGATAAAACACATGTTTATAACATACCCAAAGTTGTTCCTGGTCTTATTCCATTGTGGCAGGTTTTAGAACTGATCGAAAATGGCGATTTCGATCTATTGAATAATAGACTAAAAATATATGACTCATCAATGGGTTGTGTGAGGGTGGTATCGAAATTCAAAAATGAGGATTCAAGAGTCAAGAAAATTATTGTTGATGTTGTGAGACTGATAGGTTTAGACAACACAAAGACCTCTTTAATCATTGTTTAGACTAGAGAAAGTACGATCTGCAGACAATTCAGTAATGACAGCTTTAGCTCTTGACTCTTGGATTTGCTCTCAAGATACTCTCTAAATTTACCCCGTGTTTCCATTTATGTTTCTAAAATATACACAATATATAAAATCTTTAAATCGAGATCCTTAAGTAGTGTAAGTCAGCAAGTTTCAACGGGGAAATATACTTGTATCCTTCCTTGTATTCCTGTAAATCAAGTATGCGATGTGGATCTCTATTCCTTTTCAGCTCAACATCTGAGGTGGTTTTTAACGTGACGCTGCTTAAACGTCCAGCCCAACATTTGTCACATTAGGCAAGGTCACACTTAGAATGAATTAATGACATCAGAATTTCAACCATTTCGAATTCTTGTAACGTGACCAATCTTTCGATGGGTTTCTATTTCTATTGGCTGCAGTGCTTCCTAACCCAGATTATGTATATAAACTTGAAATTCCCCCTTATATTCCAATTACTCTCTTTTCTCCTATTCTACAAGAATAATCAAAAGGTTTTGAATATTCTCACACTCGAATTACAAATACTACAAGCTCAATTAAACTACAAGTCATGACTAGAACAAACAAGTGGCAAGAGCATGAAGGTAAAAGCGAATCTCACTACTTTACCCACAACGGACATATTGATCAGGCCCCAACTAAGACTAAAAAAAATGGCGCTGGTAAGAACAATTGGGGTGTTTTAGGCGATGAAATCAACGACCTGATCGATGATGGAACAATCCCACCGGTGCTCAACAAGTCTCGTCGTGGCTCGAACTCATCGCAACATGAATTGAAATACGAAAAAATTCAACACTCTCATGATAGATTAGAGGAAGATGATGTTGATGATGAAAACTGATCAGTTTTTGCATTGGTGTATATACGTTACTGCATGTATTTTTAGAAAATTATGCGTTGCTAAGTATTAATGATGATGAAATTATATGAGAACATCGTAACTACTCGCTCGACTTTGACACCTGCTATCGTGCGCAATAGAGATTCAAATTTGAAATAGTGCATAATCAGATGTTATGTTATATCACGTGACTTATTCTATAAAGATTTGCCTCGAGGAGATCTATCTAAAGAGTTAGTTCAGTATTCAAAGTGGAATTTATTGGTTCTCTTCTAGTTCTAGTTTTCCCTCAATCTCACTCTTCCACCCTTTTTTCCTCTGTCGTTCTTCGTATTCTTTTCTGTTGCCCAAAATCCTTGCGACTATCGTCTCTGTATCGATGTTATCGTAATCAAGATTCGGGAATCTTTCAATTTTTATGTGACTGTTGAAATTTCTGACATTGGATTTTTCTTCGTCATCAAACGCCAACCTCACAGTATCTATTGGAAACTTATCATTTGGACAATTCAGAACGATGCCGTCGCAGTATCTGCTCTGTAAGACACATAACGATCTTTCAAAGATATTCATAATCGGATAGTTTAACCCTTTGATTGAATTTGTTAGGGAATCGCTATAAATACCAGCAATAACAGCGTATCCCAGTTGATCGGCCCGCTCCTTTATGTATCTCAGCTTGGAAATATGTCCAGGATGAAACAAGTCAAAATCGTTTTGGAAGAAAATCACTCCTCTTTTAATTTTTAACGAGATTTCTTCACTCGGTTCAACCATTACTTCTGAATTACCTTGAAAGTAATCGTAAACAATAGATCCTGCTGTTAATCCGTCACTTGCTGTTGCATATTTTTTAAAGGGTTCTAAGTCCTTCGGAATCTTCAGTAAATGATGTGATTTATCTAAACTCAGCATTCTTCCAACCAGATCAGTAGTTGATATATTTGGGGTTCTTTTAACAACGACAAATCTTCCCATCTCCTTTACTTCCTTGTAACAATCTTCGCCGTTAGCATCCGTGGTAATATCGTCTCCATGGACAACATATTTACAACCAAACGCATCCATAACCTTAGGATCGGTAACATATGGGGCTCCAGAAATAACCTTGGTACACCATTTACACCCATCAACCGCCAATACTCTTTCATCTAATCTCATTACAGTCGGACCTTTATTCCTCAATATTTCCTCATCTGAATGAACACCAACATACAACTCCTCACCCAACTGTCTGGCTTGAAGCATGGCACCTGCGTGACCTTGCTGTTATTAGCATTGTTATTCCACACATATATCAAGTAAACCTACCATGATGTGAAAAATCAAAGCATCCATCAATCCAAATCCTTTTCTCATACATTGTCTTCCAATACCCTGAGATGGCTTACAGTTATTGTTATTCTCACAAAAGAATAAATACTGAGAGTTTACCTATATGTTACCCGGATAATAAGCCTAGTAGATTACTCTCTTGCAAGTCTTATTTCAAGTTCAAGAATAAATTCCTGGCATAGTTTAGTTTAATATGAGACTACAGGCCATTTTATAACTATTTCTGGTAGTAGAAACTTAAATTAGTGGCTACAGCTATTTTCGTTATTCGTATATGCGAGTGTGTTTATATCATCATCTATATATATCGGTCTCTTATTTAGTATACACCGGATTCTTGTTGTTCTGTATGTTTTGACTTGAATGGGTTTGAAAATTTACTCTTTGGCTTATCGTCTTGTATAATAATTCCATTGTCATGTCTTTCTTTCGAGATTTTGGCAATGTGGTTATATACAATTGCAGCATTTCTTGTCGAGCAAGCATTAATCCATGCAAAAATGGACCCTATAATTGGGATTAAACTGATAATTAAGTCAAAAAGAATATTAGCATGCATTTTAGCCAATTCCTTGGTATCTAAATGAAGATCCTCGTCCGATATGGTGATTAACCTGCCATGAACACCGTACATTAAAAGAGGCCCAATTACAGGTAAAAGTGATAAAACTGGAGCCAGACCAATACCCAGATCAACAGGATAACAACCAAAAAAATTCTTATCATCCAGCCATGCTCTCTTTTTGATTCTTTTCCACGATTTTTTTTCCAGTGTAGTACAATTTGGAGGTAACTTTCTTCGCTGTCTTTTGCCATTAATTTCTTCATAGAATGGATCTTTTGTTTGAAATTTTTCACCAGCTAAATCGTTCCAATAATTCATAGCTAGGTCATAACCAGGGATGTTTTCAATCTGATCTGCTAGACCAGACATTCTGTAATTGTTTTCATATGCTTTTAGTTTTCAGTGTTTATAGTAACAAAACAAGATTAGGTATTCGTCATTATTATTGTTCGATTCTCTCCAGAATTCCCATATTGCCGTTGGTTTGCGCACTACACTGATTGTTTCATTTGTGATTTACTATAAATAATTTTCACAAAAAGTTATCAACCTCTTGATCGAAGTGATCCATTTTCTGGACTTTTCATCGACAATGTTCGATGTTCCCTTTGTCTTTTTGTCAGAACTTCTAGCATGGATACCAATTGCTTCAACACCGACAGGCCAGGCAGCATTACCTATTGCCAGTTCCATATATGCTTCGTTGGCCTTTCGGTATGATTTTTCTTTCAAATAGTAAATGATCGTTGATAATGTTGTTATTTCTTTTAACTTTTGTTTTTTAAGTAAAACCAATGCTGGTAGTATATCTTTTTTCGTTTCTAAAAGTAGGTCTGGATTTACTTCTTTGTTTTGCCATTTTTCTAGCAAGCCTCTAATAAAGTCGTAAGAATCACCAAATCTGATATCTTGGGCATCTGGCTGTTCTTCAAGTTTTTGCTTTTTAGATTCCTCCGCTGAATTCTCTTCTTGGTGTCTCTTTTTATCTAGATCCGGTTTTGCCTGTGTCACTTCAGTTATTTCTGAATTTATATTCCCTTCCTCTTCTTCATCTGGTGTTTGGCTGCCATGCTTCTGAAAGTTGCTCTCCTCTTGAATCGGGTCTTTGATTGTGTTATCTTCGGTTTGAACTCCATCATGATCATCATCATGATCATCATGATCATTGTGTCGATGTTCTCGTTCGTCTTTTTGAAACTCTTCTTCTACATACACGTCCTTTTTTCCAGATTCTATACTCCCTCTCGCCTTGGCAATTTCAGCGTTCATTATACTTGAAAAATCCATGTTGTCGTATCGATAAAAGTTAGGAAGTTGTTAGTTAACTATGCTTGACTTGAGATGCCAGTGTTATACATTATTTGGTCGGGTAACTGTCTGCTTTCATAATCAAGAGCTCGAAATAAAACTCAGAAGCATTTTAATCACCAAACGGATTGAATTATAATCTGTTGGAAGAAGAATTAAAAAGCCAAAATAATAGCATGAATGAAAAACAGGTAAGTGAAAGTGTATCAGACCCAGTAGAATCAGATGAAGAATACTTATCAAATGGTGATGAAATCGTTGACGGCAATGACATAGAGAAAAAAATTGATGAATCTTTAGACTTGAACCTTTCGAACGGAGGGCAAAGAATTTGGCTGGTAAGATTACCCAAATTCTTAGGGGATAAATGGAGGAATAAGGAAAATCTAAATGGGCAAGTGTTGGGTAAAGTGCGTATTGGAAAACCAAAACCAAACGCAAGCGCACCACCTCCAATAAAGCTGATCTTAGACGATAGAGATGAATCTATACCGCACCAATATGATATTCGATTGACCAAAAAAATTGTCGAGAATGAATACATTTTCAGCGAAGAAAACCTGAAAAAATTCACTACAGCTGACGTTAAAACTGAAATTTCATTACCAAACCAACCTGATTTAAAACCAATTGATAAGAGGATGCAGCAGCAACAACAACAAAGAAGAAATTATAAAAGATACAATCAACTCCAGCAGCAGTCCAAAGACGCTAACGGAAATCCAATTCCGCATTCAAATACCAATAGAATCATTCCGTATGTCAAAACGATTCCTAAAAAAACAGCGATTGTTGGAACTGTTTGTCATGAATGTCAAGTTATCCCATCAATGAATGACCCTAATTATTCGAAAGTCATAGCACAAAGAAAAAAATTGATAAATAACGGTCCGAGACCAACGGTAACCCTATTAGATGAAATTCCTGGTGTTACCTTAAGTAATGCAGGTTTAACATTAAAATCAGATACATCTTCATTCTTGAGAGCTTCATTTAATAAAAATAAAAGTGAAGGGAGGGCAATTCGTATGCCTCAGAAAGATCTGTTGGACTTACTATTCAGATTATTTGATGAATATGATTACTGGACTTTGAAGGGTCTGAAAGAGCGTACAAAACAACCTGAAGCCTACTTGAAAGAAAGCTTAGAGCATGTTGCATTCTTAATCAAAAAAGGTCCCTACGCATTGAAATATACTTTAAAGCCAGAATATAAAAAATTGAAAGAAGCTGAGAGAGCTGAAAGATTGGGTGAACTAAGCAAAGACGGTGAAGATGATAATGAAGACGATGAAGATGATATTGAAATGGTTGATGTTGCGTAGGTATTTATGAATAGAACATTTAAGGTTACTTTCCTGTAGCATGAATGCTTATCAATCGTTCTTGTTAATTCATCTAAGTCACGTGATATATGATAGGGTTCAGGAATATCAAACGAGATCATGTTCTCGAGCAAACCCGCAATATTATAATGAACTAGCTCATTAAAACTTTAGAGCAACAGTTCTAATAAGCAGAAACATATGAGGTTTGTATATTGTATCTTACTTAGCATTGCTGAAGTGTTTGTCTTGTAATTATAATTTCATTGTACTTTTAAAATATCCGCTTATTTCTCTCAGAATAACAATTCAATAAATATTTCTCCAAAGTCTTATAGGCATTGACCACTTTTCCACTAATGAGAGAGCTTTAGAACGGTTGAGAGTACTATCTCTATAAGGTTAATAATTTTTTAAATTGGTTTTGTTAATGTGACTTATATTTCCTGTTTCGGATAATTCACCATCGCTTCAAATACAATTTTATAGAAAATTTTGGTTTTCAAACAAAATATTAAGAGCGCTAAATCTTAGCTTTTCATAACTATAATACATAACCATAATTCAAACAAATTATTCCAAAATGGCTGTATGTAGTATAATACTATCATCGTTTGATCATATTCCTTGTATAATCGAATGAACTTCTATTAGGAAATTGGTATACTAATTATATCTTATAGCGTGAAATTAAAGACATCAAAAAATTCATTGAATTGACCAGAAGAGCAGATATCAAAACTGCCTCTATTAAAACTAACCAAAAAGTTAACGCTGCCGGTAAAAAATTCAAACAAACTAAATTCAAAGTTAGAGGTTCAAAAAATCTTTACACTTTGATTGTCAACGATGCTGATAAAGCTTCAAAATTAATTCAATCTTTACCAACTGAATTAACAGTTACCAGATTATAAATTTAGTATTTAAAAGAGGAACTGTATGATTGGTACAGACGAGAGAAAAGATGGAATTAACTTAGAACAAATGTAATTATACTAATTTGGTTAATATGATAATGTAGTGCAGATTCAATGAATAAGCATAAGTCTGTAACGGAGTGTCGATAAGACCTGACTTTGTATAACGATTCAACATAACATAATCTCTCATAGCTTAATTCGATCATAGCAATGTTGAATAGAATTGATGAAAATAACCAGAACTTATAACGGAAAGTTGTTTATCTACTCTACATAAGTTACAATGATTGTTTTAACTTATTGCTACCAATTCTGAAACGATCATCTATTTAAAATCAAAATCATAAAATATATTTCATAGACACTAGTAAAAACTGAACTTCAAACATCTTTCTTATTCGTAGCGACTTCGTTATTTTTCAAAATATCATTACTTTGAACATGTTGGCTATCTTCTTCATTATCTTCATGAAATGAAACCCTCCTTTTTTCCAATTCTCTTACAGATTCTAGAATTGTTGGTTCATCGAACCTTAAGCTTTTTCTCTTTGATGTTGGTGTTATAGTGCTTCCAGTTACTTGAACATTTTGAGTTTCAGGTTGGGAAATTGAAGAATAATCAACAATCGTTGGCTCGTTTGCTAACGGAATTAATTCTGCAGTTCTAATCCATCGTCTTCTTCTTGTGTATTTTGAGAAAGAATCTTCTGTAGATGGTTTTTTCCATGTATTATCGTAATAGACATATCCATCATCATCATTTGGGTTTGCAGTGGTCTTCTGTCTTGAGCTTGGCAGCGTTAATGCTCCGTCGTTTGTTAAATCCAATCTCCATGTCTTGTCAACCCATTTCCACACCATGCCTTCTTCAGATTCTGGTAATTGAAATCTATCAGGTGGTGAAGATTCATTCAAAAATTCATCAGTCCAAGCAGTTCTTTCATAACTTAATAAATTGGATGTCCACCCGATACCTAACCAACGGCGTTGGTTTTCGTACAAGACATATGTAAATCTTATTGATTTACCATCTGATCTAACAACCTTGTTTTTCTTAGCTGAAAACCTATTGATATTTATTCCGCCTAAATCTAATCCGGTTAGGTAAAAGCATAATAGTCTTATCAACCTAAACTTCCATAAAATCTTCCTTGTAACTCTAGACCATATAGAGTGATAAGTTAAAACCCAAACGCCTAAAATCAATAACAAGCTTTTTGGTGTAAAGACAAAGAATGTAATAATGATGTAAATTGGTGATAAAAAAACTGTTGTAAATAATAATCTCTTGATGTCGTACGATGTCAAAGCTAGAGATGTGATTGGGTTCAAAAACATATCTGATTTTATAGTAACTGTAGTTAGAACATGAATAATGTCATCTAGTTTTGGATTTTTAAGGATTTCTTTCTCAACGTGCTGATTCAAATATGAGTAACCTGTGAATATACTAACTACTAACAAATGTCCAAAATAAGTAATAACTATCTCAAAATATAATATAAGCGTGACAAAAATTGCCACTACTAGAATGCTTAGCCAAACATCATCGTGAGTCCATGTGAGTACCCCCAATACTTTGTTGGCAATGATTAAATACGGATAAGACTTAACCAATGCTTTTGAAACAGTTGGTGGAGTTGACGATAATAATGGTGAGCTTTCAGTTTTTGTTTCTCCTCCGAGTCTCTCATTATAATTTGAAAGGGACGATCTACCCGTAAATGATGCTCTCGTTTCATCATTGTCGACTGATAGAGTACGATTTTTAGAAGGTGGTGAAGTTGACATTGTCCTTTGTTGTTCTTGACAAAAAAGATGAGCATATTTAGTGTACAATTTTTGAGATTTTGATTTTTTGCTCTGATACATTTCCGACTTTAAATGACTTAGAAAACCGGTCATATCAGAACTTTCAACTTACAAATAGGTTTTTCTTGAGAATTTCAATTTGTATAGATTTATTTTGTTGTGGAGTATATATGTTTTGATATTCAATATTGTTTCATAAGTATAACATATGAGGTTTCTTCATTCGTTTGTTTTCACACCTTAAGTATAAATCTCAAGTTTCTGTCCAAATGAGTCAGCTGATCTCTGATTATGCAATAGTATTGGCATTTTTGATACACGCAGCATAATAAGCTTTTTTTTGCGTGGCGATGGGCCAGAAAAAATTCAACCCATCTTATCTATTGAGTAGAGGTCAAAGATATTCGGAATATGTTCAAAAAAAGAAACGTATCTAAACATAACACAAGAATCAAGCCAGATAGTGGTTCTGACTTAGACACGGACTCTGATGATGAAACAAAGGTCATAAAAAGACAAAAAAAAAAGGGTTTTGAGAACTTAAATGACCCAATAAGAAAATTACAAACAAATGTTGAATACGATATAATATCTAAAGATCTTTCTAAAAACGAAGATGCTACGAAAGAGGATATTTTGAATTCGGAAATTATTGAAAAAGAAAGAAAATACAAACTTGAATCAAAAAGTTCCAAAGAAGAACGCGATAAAAATGGTTTATATAAAAGTAAGTTTAGCAAACCAAGTAACATGAAACTGGGACCTATGAAAGCTGCTTCAAACGTCAGAAGTACAATGGCAATTGACTTTCAGCCTGACATTTGTAAAGATTTCAAGCAAACTGGGTTCTGCGGTTACGGTGATACTTGCAAATTTTTACACGCAAGAGATGATTTTAAAGCGGGTTGGAAAGTCAATAAAGATTGGGAGCTAAACGAAGTTGAGGAAGACGAAGTTAAGGAGATTCCGTTCAAATGTGTGATTTGCAAAAACGACTATAAGGATCCCATCGTTACATCGTGCAATCATTACTTTTGTGAAAAGTGTTTTTTGCAGAGATCAAGAAAGAACCCAAATTGTATTATATGTGGTAAAGACACAAATTCGACTGCGTTGCCTGCTAAGAACTTGAGAAAAATAATACGGGAGAAGTAGGTGCATAACAGTTTATGTTTGATGTAGTATATAGAGAGCTTGAAGACTTATTTGAAACGTGGTAATTTTTAATGTTACAATTTTGTAAACTTTATCTTTGAAACATGTACTTTACTATTTAATTGGTCCTCGTTCAACTGGTCCAAACTTTGAGGTCATTGTTCCAACTGTAAACCTCATCGTTATCCAAGAAGACTGAGGGTCCATTCATACTTATCTCGGAATCTATTATTTTAACATTATACTGAAACTTTTTCTCGTTTATATCTTTGTTTAAAATGGGAGCCAGTGTGATACCTTTATGAAGTTTCTTTAATAATCTTAGATTCCATGAGTATAGCATACCGCTACTTGTAATAACTAGTAAGTAGGCATCTTTACACGAAACATGGAATATATCTTCCAATACAATTTTTGGAAATAGCATTCTTCCTTGGGTTGAATACAAATACAATCCTGTTTCAGTCGTCACAATCCAATAGATATCGTGACCTATTGCGGACGTTATCTTTTCAGGAATGAAGACTTCAAATTTTCTTGACCCATTCTCATTGCATGTGATACTTGTTGGATATCCTTCCTCGCCATTTCTTATTTCTAACGTCATATCGTCCAATAATGTAACAAACACATCTGCATTGATATCTGGATACTTCAAAAACGAAGGAATTATTTTTCTCTTACGTTTTGTATCTTCATAATCATCATAGCTATAATACTCGTCCTCTAACTCATCGTCTACATCTTCTTCTCCATCATTATTTTTTACAGGATCTTCTGACCCCCCATTCTTCTTGTTTCTTCTCTTTAGTCCAAAAACTGCAGTCTGAATACCAAATCTGGGCAACGAGTAGGATGTATTTGACAACAAATTTCCAGTAATAGTAGAGCTAATTTTTTTAGTTGTAGCAGTTGGTTTGAACCTATTGTTTGCTTGTGAAGATCTGGATATTAAGGTTGGTGCAACTCTCTTTCGCCCGTTTTTCATGACAGCTTTATTTAACTTATCTTTTATATTTTCTTTCGGTATTGCGTCCTGTTGTGATGTCTTCGATTGCCTAGATTGAACTTGAGCTGGTTTAGATGGTGATGGTATTATTTTCTTAGGTGGTGATATGCTTACTTTCATTAGTCTGTCCATATGCTTTTCACGTTCTTTTATAGCGGATTCTTTTGACTTATCCTCTAATATCAATTGAAAAACACTTTCAGGAAAAACCATACTCTCTTTGTCTACACCATAACGATGTAACTGTTTATCGTTTTCCTCCAATGGGATAGCATGTCCTAATTCATCTGGATCAAAAATCAAAACAGTAATTGTACCGTCTAATGAACTCACAAATAACGTTTCACCATCTGGTGTCCACGCTAAATCAGTCACTGTTTTCAAAACTAAATCACTCGCAATTAAAATAGGTCTAGGTTTACAAGTGCTCCAGATGACTAAACTTTTATCTTGCCCTGCAGTAGCAACAACCGATGAGATTTCATTGTTTATCTCGAACAATCTTGGTGAAAAAGATGCAACCTCACAAGGTGAGTCATGACCAATCAAACTTATATCAGTGTCCCAGTTTCCTCTATTTATTATAACTACAGATGTAACCGGACCATTCGTAGCATTTGGAACTGCAATATGTTGACCATCTGGCGACCATGATAACCTTCTAAAATACGATGTCAGCGGTGATCCTTTAAAGGGATCAATTACTGTTTGCTCTATTGAAAATGTCATTTCAGAAGTTTTATGGTATCTAAATATTCTGACCGTTCTATCATCAGAAGCAGTTGCAAAATATTTATTTGCGGGATCGAATACAACACCCTTAACATGAGATTGATGAATATCAAATCTTTTAATTTTCTCAAACGTTGAACCATTCCAAATGATAATTGATCTGTCCAAGCCAACAGTAACCAATATACTTGAATCAGGAGCCCAGGCCATATCTTGAATGTCATTATCATGGGCTACCACCCTTTTTCGCACCGTCCAATGTTCAAGATCGTCTTGCTCACCAAACGATGGCTTGATTTCATCATCTTTTTCCCAAATTAATAGAATTCTATCATCGGAGCCTGATGCTAGAAATCGCCCGTCTGGTGAGAATCTAACAACTGTTACAGCACCTGTGTGTCTTCCCATACTGGCAAGCTTGACATCGCAATTATTTCCACTTTTTATAGAGGCAATTGACCATATTCTAACTTTACCATCCAATCCTCCAGATGCAAGTCTTGAGCCATCAGAACTAACACTAATCGAATACACCTCAAATTTTCGATGCTCTTCTATATGAGCTAGCCATGGAAGTTTGAGAATCTTCATTTTTCAAGATACTGTTCTGCCACCTTGTTCTATGTCTCAGATACGTTCCTTGCTGGTATGTTTGAATCAATAATTAAATGAAATGGTCCTAAAAAAATTATATATCACGTGATCCATTGAAGTTTAGGTAACTCGTCATTCCTACACAAATTAATACTGAGAAATGTTGTATTTTATTTTGCTTAAGATCAGTCCTATAGTAGTTTTTGTCAATATACACTATACACCGAACTCTTCTTTCACAGCTTCGGAAAATCTTTTCAAGCCAAGATCTAGCTCGTCTAATGGAACGGCAGCGTATGTACCTCTAAAGAAAATATCATTGTCACAAGTTTCATTGTCAATTTCTTCGGGGTATTTTGACGTACTGACTTTAAACCAAGACCCCGGAATCATCAAACAACCGTGCTTAATAGCTGATTCATAAATGGCCGTTTCAACCTTTGATTTATCTTTATTAAACACATTCTCATATTTTGGGTGTTTTGCAGCATTCATTGTAACAGTGAAAAACATACCCGCAATTGGCGGGTTTGCAGTGGCAATTTCCTTTGGAAAATACTTGTGAACAGCATCGATCGCGGTGTCTCTTTTTTGAGTGTATTCAGATCTCAAGCCAATTAGCCAATCTATATAACCGTCTTGACCCCATCTCTGTAAAGTACCATTGACCAAAGCCTGACTAAAACCTGACGGAGCTTGTATAGAAACTTCATGCAACCTGTCGAATCTTTCGATTAAGTTTTTTTGTCCAACAATCCATCCTAATCTTGATCCAGGAGCTAGAACTTTTGAAAAAGAATCTAGTCTAATAACTCTACCATCTATATCTAACGATAAAAATGATGTGACCAATGACTTTAAAAACTCTTCATGTGAATGAACGTGATGCTTTGCTCTTTCATTTAGATCTGTTGTGTATAACTCCATTTGTAAGAAATAATAAGGTTCATCTTCAATAATAATTAGATCGTATTTCTGAGCTATTTCATAGATTTCAGCTCTTCTTTTGTTGCTCAATGAAGACCCTGTAGGATTCTGACCAGTTGGAACAGTATATAGTAGTTTTGGTAATTTACCTTTCCAATTAGCCAAAATTTTACTTAATCTGTTTGGAATTATACCTTCGCTATCCATTGGAACAGGAAAAGTTTCAACTCCCTGGGCATGAGCGGTCTCTAAAGCTGAAGAAAATGAATATTCTTCCGCTAATATAAAATCACCCCTATCAGTGAATGTTCTCAAAGCAGCTTCCCAAGATTGAGTATTACCAATAGTGGTAACAATAGTCCAGTCAGAATAAGGAATGCCATGAATTTTTGTTGTATGCTTCCTGAGGAACTCAAGTAATTTAATATCACCTGTACTCATACCATACTGTAAGCATCTAGATAGTGGAATATCATGCTCAAAACCATTTTCAGAAGCATCCTTATAGATTTCTAGCTTTGTTGTATCATGATCTTCCCCAGAAGGTTTAGAGCCAATACCGTTTTTAAAAGGAGGTAATGGAGAGTGGGCAGTAATTTTGTCCCATGGGAAATAATCAGACAATGGTAAACCACCTCCTAGGAACACAACATTCGGGTCATCGTAATAACAGAATGCACTCTTAAGAGCTGATGGTTTTCTGGATCTAGCTTCTGTTGACAATAAATGTGACAAATTTGCAGCGACTGGTAGTGACATGATGAATATGAAAAGAAGGTACTATTTCAAAAGTGAAAGAAATCGAAAGAAAGAACTTTAGTATCTCAAGATTAGTTTCAGTTAAGTAATTGGTGAGTCAAGAAATTGTTAATTTTGTAATATTTCATCTTTTTCCGCCTGCATATCCAGCGTGAGGCATCAATCAAATAGACCCTATCAATTAGCCGTTTATAGCCGTTTCTTTTTTGATTACCGAAGTCTATAAGTAAAAATATTGTAAATCTATATAATCATCCATATGGATTAATATTATTTACAATACTTGTATTATTAATGCTCTTTACTTAATGCAATTTGCTGTTTAGATGCTTAGCATAATGTCGATACAGAAACGTGTTTTCTGAATTTTTGTATAATATAATTAGATTTCAACATATATTATCATTATCTAGTACTATCAATAAAGGATTTTATTAAACTTGTAATTTTTCTGCTCTCACAACTAGTGAAGTAAACTTAAATAAAAAAAATCAGTTTATAATTTGGAAAGTCTGGGAATGTTTAAATTAGACTCAGTAAATTCTTTGTCCTTTTCTGTTGATAAAACTTGATTGTCATAAATTCTTGGTCCGTTTATACCTTCTTTTATTCCATTGACATCCTTTAAGAATTCTTTTGGGTATCTCCATTTAAAAATATTTGTGTAAGTGTTTTCCTCACTTTGAATCTTGTTAACAACGAACTGACCTAGAACTGGTAAAAATTTAAAGGCATGACCTGAACCACCAGTTGCTACAATTAAGTTTTTTTTGTTTGGCACAAAATCAATAATGAAATCATTATTAATGGTGTCAGTATACCATAGTAATCTAGTTTCAAGTTTAGCGCCGGTTGCAATAACATCTGGGCAAACGACTCCCAAAAATCTCTTTAGTTCTTTCAAGATATGTTTAGTGAGTCTGGTCTCTGAAGGATTAGAATTTGTCGTTTTGGGAATAGAGACATATCTATTACCAATTTTCTTTGGGTTTGTATACTTCACTCTTCTAATGATTGCCTTTAGGTAACCATCTGGTTCTGTTGCTGGAAACATAAACCAACCACCTTCTTTTTCTCTTGAATGCCCAACTTTGTAAGAAACAACAGGAAAGTTTTTTGGTGAATACTTTTCTTTTAAATCTGGTCTGTCATCCGGAATTTTAATCAAGACAACACTACCGCTTGTAGCTTCATTGATACCTTCTAACTCAGGTATCAATGATGTTGACCATGCACCAGTTGCTGCAATTACCAGGTCAGCTTCATGAATCAAACCATCTTTGGTGACAATACCGCAAATTTCATTTCCATTTTTACTAATGAACTTTTTTAGAGACCCTTTTTCTGGTCCAAAAATAAACTTGACACCATAATTTGTTGCTAGGTATTTAGCATACAAACACGCACGTGAAGCATATAATATACCTGCTGTCGAATCTAACACTCCATGCACACCTCCGAGGTCTAATGCTTTTAAGGTTGGTCCCCAACCAGTAGCTTTAGCTCTGAAAACATCGTCTGGATTTCTGATATCAAACTGCGTAGCTCTTAACTTCTGTTTCTCAAAACTTTTCAGATTTTCAATCTCTTCAGGCGAATTACCAGGAATGTCATCTAATCTTAAAACACCACATCTTTCAAAAATTTTCAGAGCTGTATACTTTTTAGATTCTTCTTTTGGAACATTTTTCAAATCTCTGTCCCATTGTTCCCAAATATCACTGGCTTTGAGAGCTAGATGTTGATAATAAATTTTATCAGCATAAAATGCCCTAAATACTTTATTAATATCTCCAGATGCCGTGTCAGACCCTTCCAAAAAGCTGTATTTGTTGGCATCAAAATCTAATCTGTCAAAAACGGTGATGTTTTTATAACCTTCTTGTCCTAAATGCAAAGCTGTTGACAAGCCAAAAACCCCGGCACCAATGATTATAATTTTTGAATCCTTAGTGTACACCATAACTTCAAGCTTTTAATTTGTTGCTAATTCAATGGAACATAAAAAGCGTTTCTCAAAAGATTCAATCGTATCTAATATATACTCATATTTCTGTTATCAATACAAAGTCACGTGATTGATATTGAACGGTTGACCTTCCTATTA
>JAJMCJ010000092.1:0-34915 GCA_030572875.1 Wickerhamomyces kurtzmanii | reverse complement strand
TGGATGGGTTACCTGAACTTGAAGATCCTACTGAACTAGATAAACCAACTGAACTTGATCGGTTAACTGAACTTGAAGATCCTACTGAACTTGATGGGTTACCTGAACTTGAAGATCCTACCGAACTTGATAAACCATCTGAACTAGATGGGTTAACTGAACTTGAAGATTCTACTGAACTAGATAAACCAACTGAACTAGATGGGTTACCTGAAGTAGATGATCGTAATGAACTAGATACTGCTGCTGAAGCTAAAGTGGAAGATGAAGATCTGGAAAGTGTGGCAGTTGGTATGTGTGAGGTGCTGATAGTCGTAGATCCGGTACAGATGAGACCAGTCAAGGAAAAACAGTCGTAACCTAATGCTTCCGTATAGCATCCATTGGTTATATCACATAAAACCCCACCAGGTAACTCAAGAAGAATCGATGCAAGATTTCCGGAATAAAATATATAATTCTTTTCCCCAAGGGTCCACGTGAATTGAATGTACTCTGCACAATAGGTGAGCAAAGTGCTTAATTGAAGAGTGATATCATAGTAAAGATAAAAGGTTCCGTCAGCTAAGTTTACTACACCTTGAACTTTACCATCATCAGTGAACAGACCATTAAAATTCGTGGTCACCTTGAATGACTCCGCATCAACAGATTCGTCAAATTGAAAGTACCAGTATATACGGAACTTGTAACTAAACCCAGCGAGAATTGAATATGAACTTCCTAAGTATTGACGGTCGTACTTAACAGAGTAACCAATATCATTGACTACACCAGAAGTACTTGAAGCGTCGCATATACTTGAAATACTTGTGGTGAGCACAATACCTGTCGTTACTGTTTGCACAGAAATACCCGTCGTTGATGCCGTTGTGACTGTTGAAGCAGCAGAAACGAAGCCCAACGCCGATAAAAGGGCGAAAACAAAGAAACAAACTTTCATATATGGAGCTTCTTTATTGAAAATATAGACTAATTATTGAAGCTTGTCACCGTAGTTTGTCTTCTTTTTTTGAATGAACAATTGAAAACTTGGAAGTGTAAAGAAAAGATACTGACAAGAAAAATTATTTATAGAAGTATCAGTTCTTTCTCCAGAGCAAAACTGAATCATCACCATAAGATTCCTACACTTATATTGCGCAGCAATATTTCTTACATGCTTGCCTCCATTAACAGAGTAGCACAGTTATTAGAAAATATGCAACACAGTATTTTGGATCCCTGTCGAAGATACATCAACATCCATGACGGCAGTATAATAAAACCTTATTGCGCTCCGCAGCTGAGACACACTACCTTCTTCTTCGTCTAAAGATAATTTCAGACTAAATCACCATGCCAGTGGCTTCAAATTGGTACTTATTTGACGCATACTTGATGGGTGATGGTTTCCGGTGTTGTTCTCTATAATTTATAATGACGCGAAATTTTTATTTAGCGATATGTTGTATGCGTGTGCGTACCGATGGTTGAATATCTTTTTTTGAAAATTGTATTGTCAACCGGCAGAGAAACTGAGAGAAAAATAGCTTCCTATAATTTACAAACTTGTATCTGTTAGTAAGACTACAGACTCTGAAATCATATTTGTCGAAAGCGCAATAAACAGTGTTTGTTGAATTTTCTACGCGACGTTTAGTTTAGTTATTATACAACACATAAATATGATGCATATCTGACTTTGATATTACCTGCACTAAGAGTTTTCTAACAATAAAAGCTTATCACAACGGGTTGTTAATGAAATAAGTGACTTTTCATTTGAAAAAGCTTTGAGATGAGGAATTTGGAACACTTTTTTAAGAATTGCAAGTACCTATCCTTAAAGAAAAAACAAGGGTTAATTAATCCTTGCATGATTATACAAGGTTTATTTTGATGTAATATTTAACTCATATTTGCTTCGTGAATTTGTAAATTCTTAGTACATGTGGTGACTATTGATAGAATATTAACATAGTTCGTAGGTATTGAATTTTAAAAATTCTAATACAAAAAGTTCGACATTAATGTTGTTTTGCTTCACTCGACAAGAACTCTAGGACTACACTATTTTTCCAAAATTTTAATTATTTTTCTACAGAATTTTCATGAAAAGTATAGGAGGTTCAGAGACACGATAACTGCTGTATGGCTGAAGCATTCTATATGTCTTAAGGTTTATTGTCTATCTTCGTAAATCATAGAATCTGAATATTACGGAGATTCTTAAACGAAAAGCAGGGATCATTGAATGTCATAAACACAGAGTGCATTTTATTATGTCATGGAAAATCTAAAAATCAATGGTATACTTGGCTTTAGGGAGTTGCTGTCTATAAACCGAAATCGAGCTGAAACTCAAACCTAATTGGTATGATATTGCGCTTGAATGTGACCGTTATAGCCAACCTCAGTTTTCATAAACTAGGATGGTTAGTAAAATTGATGCAAGATTCAAGTACCGATCATAAGGCAAACATGAAATTTTGCTGATCATTTCAATATAGATGTCTCACAGCCGTATTACTCATATCGAGGAGTCATTCCATCCTTTCTAGAAATGTGATAAAATAGAATTCACAGTTTAGGTTGCAGTGTACAGTAAAATCGTTGCGAATCGAAACTGGGTATTATTCAGATATGTACTGAAATTCGTTTCAAATTCAAGCTAAATAAAATGCTATATGACACACGTCCAGTCTAAAATTTGATTATTATGGAAGTTATATAAAAGTGTTGATTGTACCGTACTCAACTTATCCATTGAAATTATCCTGGATTTACCTATATTGTTTAATTCCTTCGATTGATACAATCCAAATAAGACTTGAGACTTGATATGCTTAATCTCACTGTAGATTTTATCGACCAGATTGATCGATAGTAACATTGAGGTACCAAAAAAAATCTGTAGAAAGGCAGCCACTTTTTGGATATTCTAGACTTAATCAGCTTTTACCAGGACTGGTTCTTAAATATTAGGTGGATAGGATCTGAGTCAAAATTAATTCAAAAACTGTATAAATGTGAATCAGGTTTGGCGAGATCATTTAGGCCAATACTTGTTTTTACTGAAGCTGCACTAAAAAACATGTGCTGGATTACTTTCACTTAGTTTGATATCTTCCATTTTAAACCATCTAAAATAACCGTTTTTCAAGGTAGCTGAGTTCTATATACAAATAATCTTAACATTCCCCAGCCATAATCGACTTCTAGTTTTGAATGAAAGTAATGCTCACGATATTGAAATGCGTTTCTATGAAGTGTTTTATATGGTTCCCGAAGAATGTTATGTGAAGTAAATTAACTTTCAATCAACAACATTTCAGGTTGCACCTTTTTTACTTATATTTTTTTTTTACAATAATCAAAAAATAAAAACATTGATCAATACACACATGTACTTTCACTATAATTATCTGATCAAAATACTAGAATAAATCGTAATTTGAAGCAATATTCACTGTTGAGACTCAAAAATTAGCGTCTTGCACTAGACGTAGTACGTACGGTGCGTCAGTAGAGCGTATTATATAATCATATGAGCCATCGTTTCAAACCAAAAGCAGTGTTATCTTATGTGTTCAACTCTTCTGCTGAAAGTAAACATTGTAAACGAAGTAGCATGCCAAAGAAAGTATTTATAACAACAGGGGCTACGGTGACTTTTCAAAAATTGATTGAGATTTCATTATCAGTTGAGTTCATTGATAAATTAATATCTAAAAAATATAATAAATTAATAATACAATTTGGAAATGAGTCAGACGGATTCAAATTGTTTAATGATAAAATTCAGGAATTGAGATCGCATTTCTTGAACTGTGACATACAACATGAAACGGTAAAAGCGATAGAAGATGACAAGTACAGATCGACATTAAATATTTTAAAATTGAAAGACGACTTCGAAATCGAAGGTTTTAGTTTCACTAGTGATATTAAAAAGGTAATTGGATCTTCTGACCTGGTGATCTCACATGCCGGTAAGCTTGTTTGGTTTTCAAACTTTTTCACTTGTAATCTACTAATTATATTTCATAGGAACGGGATCAATTTTAGATGCGTTAAGACTGAAAAAAAGATTAATTGTTGTTATAAACTCAGAGTTGATGGGTAACCACCAAATGGACATCGCTGATGAGTTAAGCAAGCATAGCTACTTACTTGAGTGTGATACCGATCTTAAGTATGTTTTTTTGAAGTTTTTGCTTATTGTTAACTTCCTAATGTTCAATAACAGAAGGATTAAGACACTTACTAACATTTAACAACAGTAATTTAATTCTGACTTTTGAGATGATTGATGGTTTCAAATTCAGAGAACTCCCGGAACCTAATAAAAATGTAGTACAGCAAATAATATTTCAAGCGGGTGGAATACATTTATAGATATGTTTTCTTTTTATTAAGGCTATTGTGTTTTTCTGAGTTGTAGTTCGTAAATTAGAGCATCTCATATGGTCATTCATTGCAAGAACTGCACACAATTGTTCATAAACTAAGGCTACCAAACTACTTTGTCTTTGCAAAGAAGAAATCACACAACACTACAAATTGATATCACTTTCACAAGCATTATTATTAACTTAATGATTATTTGCAATGTTTCCTGAAGATAAGCAAATGAGAGAAAACCAATCACGTGAGTTAAAGGTTCTTAAGGTAGATTCAGTAAACTGTAATCTGATAAATTCTCGATCGTTATGTTACAAGATTCCTATTTCATTAATAGCTGGTCGATTATTTCAAGATTATGGTCTTTTGCTGGAGACCAAATTCCCAATATCATGATACCACTGCTGAAATCAACTCTATTACTCTAAAATATTTTTAGACCAAAATTTCATTTTCATTTTCAGATCCACTGATTTACCTGAAGTTTCTGTTTTATTATTACCATCATTATAACGCTCAGTCGGTTGTTTCTGGAACGCTTTTTTGAACGGGAAAATACACGGGTTTAAGTGGGATGGTTTTGAAAGCTTTCATACGTAGGTAAGTGTGTCTGAATTTTTAAAACCCTTTTAACTAATAGTATGCTATCCTTTTGATTTTATTGATTTAAGCCGATGTTCCAATAAAACGGCAAGATCGGTCTTTGATGATACCAAACATAATTAGATTCGATCTTATCTCTTCATAATAATTAGAAAATCGAACATATCAAAGTTTAATTCTCAATGATAAATACTTTTAAAGTATCAATTAACATACAACAAGTTAAAAGCTCGTATTCCTCAAAACTGTGTTTCCGTTAACTCATATTTGCCTAGCTGAAGTCTTCCTGGTAGAAATTCAATAATATAGAACCTTCAGATAATTCAAAAATACCTTTGATTTGCAAATTTGGTTTCCAAAAAATAAAGAAGACAGCTTGATTTTCTGAATTGTATACAAAAACTTTGATTAAACAATGAATTTAGATTCCAAAAGAAAATTGAAGCATCTATTTGGAATATGTGGTCTGTGATAAAGTTGGGTGAATCTGTGCTGAGAATAAATTGATTTCTGTTTTAACTTACTAGCTTGAACTTCAGTATTTTGGACTTCGTTGGAGCTCCAGTAAACTATCTCGTCCAGAATTCACTAAAGATATAGTAATTAATTCTAAAAGTCTTGTATACTATCTCTGAATCAGTATCTGCGGTCCATAACAAAAGTTATGTGTAACCCAAACAACTTTAAAAAAAATACAAAGCTACGCGCGTTTTATAGAGTAAACAATAAAAATAATACCTTAACTACAAAACAAAGAAAGAAATAGTTATATGAATGAATTCAGTAAATCCAAATTTTAAGGATGAATTTGGTAAAAACTCGAACTTGAGCTTTGAGCCTAGAATGCGGAGTAAGAAAAGCATAATATCAATTCACAAAAATTTGCATGATAACACAACCAAAATTAAGGAAGATTCAACCAACGAACAGGAGAAACTGAATGATAATGTTGTGAAACTTGTATACAAAGACAAAAGGAAACTACTGGGAGATCCGCTGCCACTGCCTTATTTGATTAACAAACCAACGATTTCAAATAACTCACAGACAAATGATCTCTTTAATATCTCCACACATAGACCAAGAACAATGTCAACCAAGCCAGCAGAAGATATATTGAACAATGGTTTTGACAAAAACATCAAGCTTTCATCTCCAAATTTAAGCAGGATAACAAGCGGTATAATAGAGACCCAAATGAAGAATACAGATAATGGTTCAGGCATGGACTTTGATAAATTGGACTATATTCCGATTGATATACCCAATTACAATAGCCTTAGTGAACACAAATTTACAAGTAAATCCGTTCAAACGGATGCGAACATTCGAAAAATTGACAAAACCAAATTAATTAACCACTCAACACAGACTGATCCAATATACAACAAAAGAAGATCAGGATATTATTACAATGATGACGAGGATAACGATGATCATATAATTATTGTAGACTCGAAATACCAGATCGATAGGCTGTTGAAAGATTATCATCAATCTGTGGGTACGCTTACAAATAATGATCAAAGCAAGAAAAGGTCAACCTTACAGTTCAACATAACAAAACAATTGAACAGTTTAAAAGACGCGATTGATCAAGAGGTTAAAGTCAATGAACAAGATATCAAAGACAAGGAGAGCCAGTCATTATTATTCAAAGTCCTTTCAAGTCCAATAACGTTTTTGTTGGTTCTGGTACTATTATATTATTATGTGATACCCTGAGTAGTTTGTGCGCTACACATGAGTACGTAGTAAATCTCTCAAAGACAATAAATGTATTATAATTGTAACAAAAAAAATCTAATGGGTAATATATACAGTAATTCTGCATTGAAAACAGGTTGTCGTTCAATCATTCATCATAATCATTCTTCGGTGGAACACCAGCATCACTTCTCATATAAAGATCAACTATATAAAGTTAGTACTAAAGATAATATAATTTATTGCAATCTCCAATTCTTTTTGAGAAAAAAACACATACTAGCAGTACTAAAAGCAGCAAACCCAGCACACCCGATAGCTGCAGCTTGAGGTCCTGATTTAAAAGCCAAACCACCACCAGTTAGACAACCAGCTGCAACTCCGTTCCATAAGTCATTTTTTGCACGCAAAGATTCAACACCACATTCAACACCTGCATAAATCATACCAATATATCCAAAATTCTTTGCACTACTCCAAGAACGTTTACCCATATCTGTGAACTGATATTTCATTTGCTGTCTCAATGGTAAATCAGATATATGACTTGCAGTACCACCAACTGGAACATCATACGACATCTGTAGCGAGCTGGTTAGTCTATTGTTTTATAAGCATGAAACTAAAATTCACATACACTAGCCATGAATAAACCAAAAACCCCACCAAGAGCAAAACCTGTAACACCTGATATGGCTGCTTTACCAGGACATGAAGTCATAAACTCCATCATAGCTTTAGCTCCAGCTTCCGCTTGTTCCTCAACGCTCATTTCAGCATATGTTTTTCGAGGTTTTGAAGAACCTATACTATCCAAACCAAACGAAGACATCTCAAACGATATAATTCTTGTATATTAATATGATAATATAATTAGAATAGTGCTAATAATATTTTTTGTTAAAACTGGTAGTTTTTTTTTTTGATTATATGGTTCGGAGCGATGCCCAACTACAGAACATGGTGTATTAGAATCAAATCTGCCTAATTGATTTATATTATTATGGAAAAGAACACTTATATAGAAAACATACCTAAAAAACTAACCTAACCCAACAAAAAAATCTGACATATGTTATTCATGTAGTTATAAGAGGTCTCGAACGGCCCTCTCTTTCTAGAGGTGGAACATCAGTAGCAGGTGGCTCTGCTACAGGAACAGAACCCATCAATCCCTTGCTTTCAGCAAAGCCTGATGATCTCATAAATAGTGGATCTTCTTGGTAATATTCATCAAGAATTGGATGCAATAAAACTGTTTGATTTCTAATTGTTAAAATCGAGTTTGTAGGAACTGCTATCCAGTCTCCCCTTTCAAAAGTTAGGGGTTCAGATGCAACCATTATAACATCTTGACCTCTGTCCAAACGTTCCATTCTATACTGCCCTGGTTCATATTCAACAAAACTTGACCCTGAGCTAAAATGTAATGAAGCAGCTTCCTCTGTCTTTGATGTAATATAACGTGAAACGACAACTGAATTACTATCTGTTATTGCAAAATTTAACAACGAAGGTTCGGCATCGACACCATTGACTTCTTTTGTCCAATTTTTGATATACTCAATGGTTTTGAATAAAGCTATACGTAAAACCTCATGACCAAAATTTCCGTTAGGATCTGATGGATTATACCCCATTTTATCTAATGTATCTAGAAAAAGTGCAAATGAGCATTCTGAATCTGTCGAGCCCTGAATAAATAAAAAGTACTCGTCTTTGATATGATTGATGAATTTTCTTTTGATTTTAGGAAAATCTGAGATACCTCCATTGTGCATGAACATAAGTGAATGATAAGTGAAAGGATGGCAATTTGTTTCTGACAAAAGACCATATGTAGAGGCTCTGACATGTGCAAAAATTAGATTTGATTTTGTTTTTTCGGATAATTTTTCGAGATTTAAATTATTCCAGGCTGGAGTTATAGCACGAAAGATACATGGGCCATCCTGATCAAGATCAGGATCCAACGAATAATAACCTACACCAAAACCATCACCATTAATTGGTCGTCTAGATTGCGAACGTTAGCAAGATTTGCATTTTTCAAAATCAAAAGAAATCTTACCTTTTATCTAATCGTAGTCTACTATCAAATGATTGACTGATGTGTTAATTATTGGGAGTGCGGAAACATTTCAATAATAATACTAACTTGATGATCGAATGAGCAGGTCTAGTTAAAAGATGAGATAGAAGAATCGGATCTTTACCTGGTAACATGCTGTTAGTATCTGTGATATAAAACAAAATGACAAGCACTCGACTAACCTTTAAAAATCAAAAATCTGCACATAATTTATAGTATTTGAGGTTTTACAATTTTATAAATATTAATTTGAAAAAGAGAACAGACATTTTTTTGAAATCCATTCAGAATGCAATTGCTGCCCCATTAAATATTAGCAATATAACACGTGACATAGGTATTAATTCACCCGATTCGTTCAATACAACCATTAATTAAAATAGGAATACGTTATTATTTTATTATTATTATTATTATTATTATTATTAAAGATAGTGATGTATATAAACAAAACAAAAAGAAAGGACATAAAAAAACATGGTAAACATAATAAAGACCGTTAATTGTAATAGAAACTAAGCAGCTTCAGTTGGTGGTTCAGCTTTCTTTTCAGCTTTATCACTACTTGAGTTATCAGTTGTACCACCAATGTTATCATCAATTAGATTATGCTCTGGAACTTTGTTACTTGCATGTGATCTGATTGGTTCTGGGATATAAATTTCAGATTCCTGATAAGTAAACTCACCAACTTGAGCTGCGTCAGTACCAAGTTCTTCCTCTTCTGGTCTTAATCTTAATCTCAAAAATGGAATTCTATCCTGTACTAGTAGGAGAATCGCTGTAACTGTACAAGTCCAAGCGATTGTGGCACAAATAGCAGCCAATTGGTATCCGACTTGCTTGTAATGGTGATTTATCCAACCACCTTGGATTGAAGTTATACCGTCACTAGCTGCAATATAATCAGCAGCAAAGATACCAGTTAAGACTGATCCAACAGCACCACCAACACCATGTAAAGCATAAACATCTAAACCATCATCAATGTTTAATATATTCTTAATATCAACCGCAAAATTACAAGCAGCACCTGTGACAATTCCAATGATAACTGAAGCCCAAAGTGGAACAAACCCAGCAGCTGGTGTAATACCAACTAGGCCTGCGATAGCACCTGAACATAGACCAACTGTGGTCCATTTTCTACCACATCTGAAGTAATCAATAAACATCCAAGTTAAAGCAGCGCATGCTGCAGCCAAATTAGTAGAAACATTACTGTACCAAGCTCTAATAGATGCGGTACCAGCAGAACCACCGTTGAATCCAAACCATCCGAACCAGAGGAAAACGGTACCTAAAACAACAGATGTAACCGAGTGTGGTCTGTATTTTGGCAGACCTTTACCCGCAACAGGATCGTTTCTCTTACCTAAAATCAAAGCGTATATCAAAGCACCGTGTCCAGAAGTAATATGGACTGGACCACCACCAGCATAATCTAACGACCCAAGTTTGGCTAACCAACCTTCGGCATTCCATGTCCAGCACGCAATTGGACAGTAAACTATAGTCATCCACAAGAACAAGAAAACCATCATTGGTCCTAATCTAGCTCTCTCGCACGCACCACCAACCATCAGCATACCAGTAACCATTGCAAACATTCCCTGGAAAAAAGCAAATAGTATATCTGGAACTGTGGTAGTAAGTGAAGGAGCACCCAGAACGTTTCTAAACCCAAAAAATTGTAATGAACCTAAGAAACCGCCATACACGTTGTGAGAGAACACTAAACTGTAACCCCACCAGTACCATTGGAACGACACAACTGAAACTGCCATCATCGATGCCCATAGCAACGACAATGCGTGCTTCTTTCTACTAAGACCCGAATAGAGTAACCCGATTCCAGGCACCATAATAAACACAAGAACTCCCGATGTTGACATCCAAACCATATCTGCTCCTTCAAACTGTGTGTTCATATTAACAAGCAGCGAATCTCCACCGGTACCTGTACCGGTTAGGCCAGAAGTTAAAGCATCTGACATTTTTAAACTATTGTTTGTTGTTTTGACACAGTAATCTATAAGATTTATGAACAATCAATCTCTCTTCTCTCAATCAAAAAATTAGCGGAATTCTACCCTTTTATATATATATATATATTTCCTTTATTAGACGTGTTGACCGGAATGATTGTCACTGCGGATTTTGCTGCATTATCTTGCAGAGAGAGCGAACTTACTATATGGATTATACAAGTAGAGGTTTCAAATTTCCGAATATGCCCAAATGTAGTTCAATCAGTGATTTTGACGTTTAGTTAGTTATATCTCACCAAGGAAAAGCTACAAATCTCGATTCACTATTACCCAGCACCTGTTCAAACTCATAATTGCAATGATAGCAGCAGCGTTGTTCACTACAGATCATATTAGGTTTTTCCTACTCACAAAAGTATAGAGCTGGGCTGCCATGAATCTCTCTACAGTGATTGGTTGTTTTTCTTCACTTTATCACAACATATTACCCGGATATACCTAAAATCTGGAACCACCGAAACAACAGCACAAGCAAAACAAAGGGTCTACTGTCATAGTTGTTTAAATCGAGTTGTAGTTTTATAGATTTACGGTCACAAGGCTGAAAATCATTAGTTGTTGTTGATTTCACGTTCGCTCGTAATCACAAATTCACAAGATTCGATCTCGTAGAAATTGCTCGAGGATCTCGGGCTGTTGACATGCTTTTTGCTTCATGCGTGTAAATGAGCTGAGCATTGAAGCCGTCCGGAATGCATCTCTGTAATTTGTTAAAGGTGCTGCTTGTATCTTGACTTGGATGGGTTAGTAATGGTGGGTGGTAGATTTTTTTTTTGTTAAGATTTAGCTGCTAGAGATTAGGTACTGCCAGTCAGACAGTGACCTCCTCGGTCTGGGGCAAACTTTGATTAGCAGTTTGGATTAGAATTTTGTAGGCGCACATTTTGGTGGGATTGAGAAAGCATAACAAGACTCCTCGGAGAATTTTTTTTACCTTTATCTCAAAGTCATGACTAGATTAGTTTTACAGGTTTTGTACATCCAATTTTTTTCAGTTTCCCTTACTCGATCGAGACCCCACATAATCTCAATTGGCATCTGTGGTTCAGAGGATTTCAAATCAGAGGAGGAAATTGGTTGCATACAGTAGTACCAGAATTGGGTTATCATTAACCAGTGATTCGTGTGATTGCTAGCGGTTCCGACACTAGACATAACATTAGTATTAACTTGTACATCTTCCTCGAAAAGAAAAAAAGTTATATCGATGGTGATTTTGCGTTACGAGATAGTAATACAACACGAATCCTTCGAAGCTAGTATACTAAAGCAATAAAGTAAAGTAACCCAGGAACAATAGAGCACAAGAACCGAAAGAACTAAGTTGTAAACAAACACAGAAAGATCTCAAGGCGCTCAGAGAAGAAAAGTCTGATGTCAAAAAGCATCAGCTAAAAGATCTTAGAAAGTATTTTTCGTTTCTGTTTGCACTTTTCTTCGGTATTTTACTCAACCGAGCGATTCGATCACCGCTATGCCCTTTTTTGATTAGCTGTAATGTTTGTATTAGTTGCAGTGCATTATAGTATTTGGTTCACATATTATTCAACTTCGTCATCTACATCTTGCCAACCTAGGTCAAAGTTATTATTAGTATTTTGGTGGAGGGTGCTGAGGACGGACGAAGCTCATTTGCAAGAACTGTACATAGGGCAGTCTGAAGTCAGTTTATTTCACTTGTATATCTTTCAGAGACAGTAGTAACGATCTAACTGATTACATTAACGACATGCATAACAGAACGATAACAAGTAAAATTATTGTAAATTTTATTGTTCCGACGAATTCATAACTAGTAAAAAATTACACTTGCTGGAAATATTAATACAGAGCCCGGATTTGGTAAACTGATCAACAAAAAATTGTGAATATTCCAAAAGTCGTCTGTCTATTGTATAGAATTAGTGTGGTTAATAATATTTGATTAATATTGTAACCTTCTAACTTTGAACAGTAAAAACTCTCCAATCCGTTTTTGAACGTTCAACAAAATCTTTGAGCTCTGTTATTACCTTAACTGAAGAAGCGTTTATCAAGCTTCATGATATCTTTTTAAACAAGGCTTCTTACACTGCTTGTATAACTAGCACTAAAATTTTGAAATCATAGGTCTTGTTATTTATGGATAGACCGATATAGTATTTTATCAGGGTTACAACTCCACGGTACGTCGTCGTACTGTTTAATTGTTTTTCTACAAGCCTTTGCAAGTTTACATGTCGGTGAGCCACCAAACATTTTACTGATTGATTACTTAACTAGTACTGCAGTTTTGAGTACTAGTGCTCCTTATTTCATGGTAAATTGTTGTCCTAGGAAGTAAATGAAATTGACCGGATGTATCTCTCGGAGAAGTGTTACTGGATTGAATATGTTCCATGCACGCCATCGAAGGTTCTACACAGTTGTAGTCGGCGAACTACCATGTCCCAGATAGGTTGCTATTATTTTATTAAATTTAGAGGCAATGAGTAGAGGCAATGAGTATTACGTTTCTGACTTGAAATTGTTTCCAACCCAACAACTATAGCTTGTTTATTATGTTCCGGCTATGGCAATCCGCAATAAAGTTAAAATTAACAAAAGCAACAATAAATAAACAATTAAAGCACTAATACCTTTTGGGTAAATATTATGTTGTCTTCTTCATTATCATATAAGTATTCAAGAAGATTAGTTTTCGTTGAAATTTGTAGTTTAACGCATTTCATTCACCATCAGGGATACCAGATCTTTCAAGTCAACCATGATTATAGCTATTTGTCCCAATTGGGAAATATTTCCCAATTGGGACAACACACTTGTAAAGACAATAATTGATTTAATCTTAGTTAATTCTTGTCTTTTTCTAACAAAGTTTCTCGAGGAAATCTAGTGTAATGCAATTGGCACGTAATGTAGCTTCAAGATGAAGAAAGTAAGTTAGTGGTACCTTATTGTGATCATATATTTTGACTTCAATTAGACTTCCTAATTTGGAATATCAACAAACGAAAAAGAATGCATGCATATATTTAAAACTGTAATTGTTAGCAATTAGTTGAATCACCTGGTTTTCTCTTGTACTTATGATGAATGTGAAAGTTTACAATACAATTCAAGTGAATAGATAGTGTTATTACAAAATATACGGCAAGTGGGTTTGGGTTCTTCGAAGTCCTTTCCGAGAACTTCGAGCTTTTAAATTGATATAAAGGGAGCCGAGTTCTTGGAATCACCGGAGATACTGATGCCATATATGTCTTTGTTTTGTTTACACAAGCTTTGGGTAATTGCTCATTTTTCCAAGAAGTGATGAAAAAGTATAAATGCCGATATAATCCCTATTTTTTATTTGTTTCACCAATATTCTCGAAAATCTTCATTTAATTAATTGTATTTCATTCTAATATGAAACTGACAATTCTAACATCATTTGCGGCATTAGCTACTGTCCATGCTATACCAATTGATATACTAAAAAGCTTTTATGCTCGCTCACCGGTTGTTTCTTATGCAGTTTCAAACATTACAAGTGTAAATTCAACTGCTTCCTCTAACTCTACAAACTCAAGCACTACAACAAACTCAAGCACTACCACAAATTCTACTGCCACTTCGAACTCAACTACAAATTCAACAGATCTATTACCATTTCTGAAAATCTACAGTTTAGGTGGTGCTATTCAAGGAAATGCATCAAATTCGACCTCACTAGACTATACATATGACGATGTTACAGTTGAAGACCTTATTGATTCTATTGGTGGATTGGATGAGTTGGCAGATTTTGAATATGAACAAATTCTGAACATTTCCGGTACAGATGTCAACTCAACCTACTTACTAGACTTATACTACGCTATTCAAAATGACCTTGAAGAACTGGACGGTGCAATCGTCACACAAGGCGTTGAGAGCTTAGAAGAAACTGCGTTTTTCTTGGATCTAGTCTTAAAAACTGAAAAACCAATTGTTCTGACTGGTTCAATTAGACCATCATCTTACTTAAGTGCAGATGGTCCAATTAACCTCTACGATTCTGTTCATGTTGCGTTAAGCAACGGGTCATTTGATCGTGGTACACTAATTGTCTTAAATGATCGTGTTTCAAGTGGATTTTTTGCAACTAAAATCAATGCAAACTCAATCGATACATACACAGCCATTGAGCAAGGTTATTTAGGTACCATTTATGAAGGCAAAGTTGAGTGGTTTTATGAGGCTTCGTATCCAACGGGTTATCATTATTTCAATTTAACCGATGATTTAACTGAATTGCCAGAAGTTGCCATCTTATACAACTATCAAGGTTTTGATTCTAAATTAATTGAATATGTTGCTGAAAGTGGTGTCAAAGGTATTGTTCTAGCAGGTTCCGGTGCTGGTGAATTCACCGACTCTATCAACAAAAAAGCCGAAGAAGTTTCTGGAAAATATAGCATTCCAATTGTTTATTCTTATAAAGATTTACAAGGTACTGTTAGTGTTGAAGATCTACCATTTGAAGATGCTGTTGCATCTGGTTATTTGAACCCATCAAAAGCTAAAATCCTTTTACAATTAAGTTTGGAAGCTGATTACAACTCCACTGAAATCAAAAGTGTCTTTTCCGGAGTTTATGGTGGTTAGTTCAGGTAACGCTTCAAAAGAACAACACATAATGTGGCATTTGCCAAATTTCTTTAGACGTATACCCTTCTATTCTGACACAAGTATTGCACTTTTTTGAGTTAAAAATCTTTATTTAAAATATCTTTTATATCAACTGGAATAAACAAAGTTCATTTGTTATCTTCTTTTAGTATTAAATTCCACTGTTGTAGAAAATATGGTTAGCTATCTTCTATTGTCATGTGATATATTATCACGTGATTATGCTTCTGTGAATATCTAAATGAATCGCTTTTGCCTCCTCCATACTATAAAATCAATATCTCTCTATATATAAAAAGGTTAATATATTTATTCAATATAAATAATGTCGGATACTAGCAAAGTGGATGAAAGTAAACTGACACCACAAGAACTAAGATTGTACAAACTTTATGGTAAATTGCCTACGAAGAATGAAATTTTATCTCACAAGTTACAAGATCGCAAATATTTCGATAGTGGTGATTATGCGCTAAACAAAGCTGGCATAGAAAGAGATGTTTCTAATAAGCATTTAAGTCCTGAGAAGATTTTAGAAATCAAAAGGAATTCAATATGTGGCTCTACTGGTAAATCCTCTCTTGAAAATGAAGCAAAATTCGAAAAATAAGTACCTGTGATGTTCTGTTTAGTGTTAACTTTTTTTATTTTTAATTTAACCATATGTATGTTTTAATGTATTAATCATAATGCTCTAATGTCTTAGCGCCTTGATGCGCTTCATTAAGATATTTTAAAGGTAAATTAAGTGTCTACATGATCTGTAAAAACTGATTTATCTTTCCTTATTTATTCGAATAGAAATCTACCAATTTTACCAAAAATAATGAAACCTAAGAAAAAGAAATTGCCCAACCATAACATTATCGCAATGAACTCAGTGTTCTCATACCAATTAGAAGGTAAGCCGTCAAATATAACTACAGACACCGAAGCAATTATAGCAACCAAAGTTGAAGTCAGAAACCCACTTAACGTTCCATCCAATAAACTCCAAAGACAAGGACTTAAACATGACCAAGCTATTGAAGCTTGAAGTGAACTATCCCATTCCACTTTGCGAACTGCATATGAAACCCCGAGAAATGCTACCGCAGCTCTTATTATTGATGAAGAATCAATGGTGAACTTGCTTTTAGAGGACTTTATATTTGTATTTTTGAAAACATAGGTATCAAAAATTGGTTGGATTGAGCCAAATACAACTCCCGCTATTGAATTAACTAGCCACTTTGGCAAAAACGGCAAAAATAGATGTGCTACTTTTAATCCGATTAATAATGGTTTTGATGCTAAATCAGGAACTAAAATATGGTTGTCATGAATGTGCTGACCTAACTGATTATAACAAATTCCTGTAACACCTAGAATTATAACTGCAATCGAAATCCTCAATACCCTCAATGTGAAGTGTTCTTTCGGTTTATATTCTTCTGTGTTTATTATATTTGATTGATTTTTCAGTATGTTATTATTTAATGAATTGTAAATGTCAGAATCATTGTTTTCTGAGTTCACATCATCATCTTCATAAATTCCATATAATGATGGTTTTGTAAGATTATTAATTGATTGATCTTTAGACATTTTGTGTTTAGCAATAGTATGGTTAGAAAACAAGTACTAAATATTGTATTTTTCAATTGATATTCTGCCAAAAAATAAAGGACAACAGCAAAAATAAAAACAGGAGAAACTTCGCGAATAAGTTTTATAAATATCGACAACGGCCTCTGAGTCTGATTTGACATCACATAACTAACTATACAACAAAGTCCAACTTAATCGATTACAATAGGCATCTTGCTACTTTGAACTGGTTACAGAAGAGTTCTTTCACTTCTTTAAACTTTTTTAATCTTGTTGCTACGACGAATCTCTCGGTAAACAGCAGTTCTCGGTCTGTACTAATTTATAAGCAATATATATCATGCTATGTAAACGATGTTCGCCATATTGTTTATCTTTGATTACCACCATAATACTTGCTTTTCTGATTTATATACTATATGCCTGGTTTACTTTCAAGCTTGCTTCTTTGTATTTACATCCAATAATAGATTTATATTGCTATTCGACAATTAGTTTATCTGAGATCAAAAAGATATTTACATCTCTGTAGAACATATTTAATTGATAAAGACTAAAGTGTGTTTTAAACCGGAAGGTTGGTGAGACCTAAAATTGAAATTTGCCGAGAATTGTTGTTTGTTTCGATGATCTTTAATCAAATTTATTTACTTACCTAAAGGAGTTAAAAAGTGCAGCTTCGTGCACCTGTCTGATAACAAAGATATCTATAGAATAAATAAGAAAAAAGAGATTTAACTACAGTGCTTGTTTTTAGACGATAAAACGGTTATCAATAATTAGAATCTTTTAGATCAGTTCCGCTAATCATATGTATTATTATCGAAATTTCACCAAGGGTCCTGATTAGCTTAAATTTCTCGAAGTCAAAAAGTATGCAAGCATGCATAATTAGCGTGTGTATCTATATTTTCTTTAGATTTACAGATTACATCGAATTTATTTATATAATCTCAACCTTTTCCCAAAAAACATATCCGACTGGTTCAAAGAAATTTTCAATCACTGAACTCAGTTTCCTTGAATTGAGCAGATTTAACAAGTCATAATAATAGCACTTAGAAATTTAATCGGAGTCTTTGAATAGTCCAACAGGTTTAATTGAAACAAAACTATAGACGTGGTAACCAATATGGGAGTTGTACATTCTATTATAAACCAGTCCTCCAGTCTGATAACAGGCCGTGAAATTTCTAATTATGATGAGCAAGTTTCAACTTTGAATCCAGCTGATATGGCATATATCGCTTGTGCGACTATTGGAATTCTTGTCATTACACCGGGTATTGGATTGTTTTATGGTGGTATGCTGCAAAGAAAGAATTTCGTTCAAATGATTTTTCAAACTTACATGGTCACTTCTTTGATCACTATTCAATGGTATTTCATCGGATTTTCACTGGCTTGTTCAGAGACTTCGTCAAGCGTTATATTGGGTAATTTTAAATATGCCGCATTGACTAACGTTTCCGCAGGTCCTTTATTAGAAGGTGGTACAATTCCTGCTATTTTGTACTTTGCATTCACTAATTTTTTTGCAGTTTGTACCATTCAAATTTTCCTTGGTGCAATTGCAGAACGTGGTAGAATGCTACCATCATTGGTTCTTGGATTTGTATGGTGTACGCTATGTTACTGTCCTTTTGCTTACTGGGTTTGGGGTGTCAATGGGTGGTTAATAAATCTAGGAGCTCTTGATTTTGCAGGTGGTGGTCCAGTTCATATCGCTTCAGGTGTTGCGTCGCTGAGTTACTCATTATTTTTAGGTAAGAGAAAGAATTGGCCAGAGCTACAAAGAAAACCACACAATCCAATTATGTCATTTATTGGATCATTATTGATTTATTTTCCATGGCTATTCTTCAATAGTGGTACCATGACAACAATAACAACACCAAGAACGTTGTACGGTTTGGCAAATACTCAAATTTCCGCAGCTTTTGCAATGACAACGTTTGTATTCATCGACTATGCAATCACCAAGAAATGGTCGATTTCTGCAGCTTCAGAAGGTTTAATTGTTGGGTTGGTTGCTGTCACCCCTTCAAATACATTTGTTTCAACCTGGGCATGCGCTATCACAGCCATTTTTACTGCAGCTGTTTGTCGGGGTACTTATAATATTAACAGGTGGATGGGTGTTGACGATACTACTCATTCATTCAACGTTCATGGTGTTGGAGGTATTATTGGTGCTCTTTGTCTAGGTGTGTTTGCATCTCCAAATGTTGCAGGTTTAGACGGTGTTACTATAATTGAAGGTGGTTGGATATTCCATCACTGGAAACAGATGGGTTATCAAATTGCAGCTTGTGCATCAATTTCAGCTTGGTCTTTTATAATGACTTATGCTTTGTGCTTTATAATTGATAAAATTCCTGGTTTGAAAATGAGAGCTGACGAAGATGGCGAAGAGATGGGTATGGATTTGTACGAAATGGCAGAAACATCGGATGAATTTTTTGACGCCAATGGTAGATACCATGACACACATATTGATTATATTAATGGTGAAGGAACCGATGAAGGCATTTCATCCTCAAGAGAGGTGGAACTACATGATCTCAAAAATTCTCAGGAAGTTCACTCTCATCAAGTTTAAAGTTGTAAATTATTGGCGTTCAGTACAATATATAATCGATTTGACTCGAATCTTCTTTTCAATTGTTTTTTTTATTAATTATACTATAGGGTCCTTCCTAATCAATACTTGTTTGAATGAAAGATTATGTAGTAAAAGGAAATTGGGTGCGAACATTTAAACTCCGTAGTACCGGTTCACCTTAAATCCATCCCCCCCGGAATATTTCACGAAAGAGAAAATGATAATATATACAATAAATAGCCTATTACTAACAGATAGAACTTCTATAAGCAACCCACAAATATGGTTGTCAAAGGGACCTTTTCAAACAAACCATTACCTTTGCCAAAACCAATTAAACGAAATCCCTACATTGAAAAAATATCAGTTTTACAACGAAAACCTAGGAAAGAAGAAGCGTTACAATTATTACATGATGTTGCTAAACAAGTGGCTCCAATAATGAAACTGTATGACTTCAAGGTCAAGAACTTGGTTGAATTTTCACCCAAAGATCAATGTCTCCTGGGAATGAACATGAATTCTGGGTTCAAAATATTTATAAGGCTGAGATTACATTTTGACGAATGCTCCTTTATACCAATGAACGAACTGATTGGTACAATGCTACATGAGTTAACACATAATAGATTTGGTCCACATGATGTGAAATTTTATAATTTGATGAACGATTTGATTTCAAAACATGAAGTGATCGAAAGGAAAGGAAGTTTTGATGTTTCAAACTATTTGAGCGAAGTTAATAGATTAGGCGGTAGAAATGTTTCGAACAATATGGAATCAAGAATCAAGAAATTATCGATCCCAAAACTTGTATCAGAAGTCAAGAAGTTGGGTGGTAAGAAGATTAAGAACAAAAGTCCAAAAGAGCTAGCAGCTGAAGCAGCCCAGAGAAGATATGAGGATTCTAAATGGTGTGGCGAGAAAAAAAATATTGAGATACCTGAAGATAGTGAATTAATAACTATTGTTAATGTTGATTCAGATGAGGAGGAGCTTTCTCCACAAGTTCTGGACACTGATTCATTGATAAGCAAACAAAACAAGAATTTGATGCCTGAAGCTAGTTTAGATTCTTCATCGACCATTAAAGATGTTGCTTTAGTTGACGGCAAGAAAAAAATATTACGATTTGCTGATGAAGAAGTGCGAGTTTTTAACGACTGTATTAAAAAAAAAAGAAGTTACGAGCTCATAGAAATTGAAAGTGATGATAAGAATAATCACAGTGTAGTAGGCGTTCAAGGGTTGAAAAAAAAGAGAGGAGTCAAAAGTGAAAAAGTGTTTATTGATTTAACTAATGACTGAAACTGAAGCTCCAAAAATGCTTTACATATAAGGCTGTAATAATGATAATGATAATACTAATAATAACTGTTAGTTTGGTTTGGTACACGAGAGAGATGACAAAGGTATTAAAAGATCAAATAAATAAATAATAACCTTTGATTGTCAGTTTGTAGTTTATATGAGCCACTTTGTTTTTCAAGATTTTTCCACTACACTGGAGTGTGATAATGTAGTAGTACCAAGTGACATCTTATGCGATAGTTTAGTTTCAAATTAACACTCCACAACATATTCATAGCGGACATCTTTCAATACTTTGAAATTGTTTGCTAACCAAGGGATCTTGATCATATCTTTCAGAAAGATGAGAGTTTCAGTTGGAGGCTCGGAAAATGCACAAATTGGTATTCGTCCTAGTTTTTCCAAATAAAGAATGCAAAAAAAGGTTAAGCAAAAGAACGAACTTCTGTTCTTTGAATGCTTGTCAGATCCTACACTATTTTGTATTAAATGTCTGAAACTGCCCTAGATGCTAATTAGCGGGATGTTATTTAGCTTGAATCACTGGGCCTGGATCTCGAATATGCTCGCTTGCGTGCAATATAATATATACTACTTCTCTGCACATTGTCTCGTTCGATTTTCACAGGTCTCATGAAGTTAACCACACTTCACCTGACTTCGGCTCCTTAAACCAGGCCTGTCCGTGCGTAAACTAAAACTCTCAACGTAGTCGATGCTCAGACACTTCACTTGTAGCTGCCAACCAATGAAAAACTGCATGATTGTGATTATTCATGAGTTCTGTGGGATTCCAGCCTTGAACTCAAAGAACCTGCCTGCCTGTCATGGCACAGAACCACCTGCAATCCTTTCATGTTTTTTCAAGATACAGGAGGGAAAAAAACGCACAGTGTGAAGGTAAACTGTAGTTGGATTTCGCTATACATCCGTGAAAAACTCAACGGTGTCACAACAGAGAGTTCACAGAACAAGAAGACTATCTTGCTTTTCGGGCTCGTACCTTAGACTACTCTGCTCATTAACACAAAAACCAAAAACTGATCTCAGATGCTGTGCTATAACAATCCTCGAAAATTTAATCGAATTTGGCAGATTCGATCCCTGAGTATGAAACCTTTCTACATAAAACCTTAAATACCGAATTGTTAAACTCTATGAAAAATTTTCATGATTGGCTAAAGATTCAATCAGATAATCTTAAATTAAAAATACCCTCGACTTATACACTTTCCGAGCACAATTGCTTTTTAAAACATCATCGCTGATTCGCTGAAACAGTTCCCTCATAACCTTTTTATGTACATTGCTTATCTAACATATGACATAACAAACTGATTATGTAACATATGTAATGTAAATTAAACCACTGTTCTATGGCAAAAAAAACCTGATTATTTTACAGTTTGTTACAGAAATATCAGGAAACGAATTGTGAAACAATTAACGCTATCATTTGCCGCTGTTAGTTATTTAAACGCTTGAAATTGCGATACTTAACACGAAGATACTGAGGCAAACAGAAACAATTGCAAAATGAGTAACGCTGGTTGTAACAACAGCAGTAACAGTGCCAACAACAACAACAACAATACCAATAGTACCAACAGTAGTAATAATGGGAATGATAATAATAATTCTAATGGTAGCATGTCAGGACAAGTGTGCTCGAATTGTGCGACAACGAAGACACCGCTTTGGAGAAGAGCTACCGATGGTTCTCTGATATGTAATGCGTGTGGGCTCTACTTCAGAGCAAATAACAGCCATAGGCCGATAAATCTCAAGAGGCCACCACACGTTGTTACAGTTAGCTCTAGTGAACTTAACAAAGGAACATGTAAAGGAGATGGCAGGTGTAATGGTACTGGTGGATCTTTAGGGTGTAAAGGGTGTCCTGCTTTCAATAATCGTGTTGTTCTATCGACTTCAATGATTGAACAAGAAACAAAACCTCTTATTCTAGCAGAAACAGACTCAAAGACATTCCCTAAAGAGGAGTCAAAATTCCAAATTAGTTCAATAATCGGTGAAGAAAAAATTGAAAGTGTTGCTGTAGCGTGTACGAATTGCGGTACAACTATAACGCCATTATGGAGAAGAGATGATAATGGAGACACTATATGTAACGCTTGTGGACTTTATTACAGACTACATGGTATTCATAGACCAGGGAAGATGAAGAGAGGTGTTATCAAAAGAAGAAAAAGAAACCCACCAAGCGAAGAAATAGTTCGTGCTATAACGAATCCAGAAAACTCAAAGTCACATCTCCAAAGATTGGAAACGGAAACAAACGATGTTAGATTGCCCCCAATTATAAGACTGCCTACACCTATATCACAACAACAACAGCAACAGCAACAACAGCAGAACTCAAACTACGCACCACCAGCTATTGATTTTACTGCAATGTTTTCAAAGTCTTTTTCAAACAATCATAGCCAGTTAAATGTCAGACAAGGGTTACTAAGCTATCAAACGACAACTCCCTCACCACAACCAACTTCGCCGCCATCACAAGTTCAATATTCACAGCAGCTTCCACAGTATCAACAACAACATTTGCAGCGCAAAAATCAAAAAGTTAATGTATCGCCAATCATTCCATCACAAACAAATATGTCGGTTAACTCTTTGCTGAATTCAGGCTTGAGTTCGTCAAATTCTTCATCCGACTCGCTCATTCCGCCTATCAAATCGTATAAAAAGTCGGAAAAGTCAGCTAAAAATATCAATAGGATTCCTTCCATAGGAAATATTGCAAATAACTTATTACATCATGATAGAGGAAATGACAATACAAAGAATAGTGACCAAAGTGATGAAAGCATTAAGGTTTGATATATGATTTTACCTGTCCGAAGAGTGTTCTTCGTTTCATGTTTTGGAAATAATGCCATAATGACAAGAGTTGTACTACGTGTTTATTGTACTATAATATGGAGAATCAAATAAAATAGAAATTTGGTTTTTTTCACTGATGGTTACGTTTTTTTGTGTTTTAGAAAATTTTATTCTTTAAAGGTTGTTTTTGTATTTATTGTATCTTAAGGAACTTTATAAAAGTTGTTTATTTTTCTCTGAAATCGTACTTTTCTTAGTATTTAATTGTAGTGCAGTTGATTATTTACGCACATGGACTATCATTGTGTAATATCATTTCGTTTGAGCTGATGAAAAGTTAAGTTTGATAAGTAAAATTGCTTAATCAAATCACATCAAATGATCGTTGAGATAATCACTGATTTCATTAGATAATCAGCGCCCTTGAAACTTTATTTCTGGCATGCGTTATATTATGAAAATTATAACACTACTAATTGATTGAATAGGGAAGTGTGAGATTAGTGGTTATAAGCTTCAGGTCTTTCACTTATTTGACGGAACCTTTATGAATAAAAAATTTAATGGAAATTGAATTGTTATTTGCTTATTTAACTTTAATTTAATTTATCTAGAAAATCAAGATCGACGCTAGCCCCTTCTTGGCAAAACCATTTCTGGATATGCTGTTGCTTTATTCTCATATTGGTAAGTAGAGAGATTCAATGACAAACTAGACTAAATTACTAGAAGAGAGCGGATTATGAGAATATATAAAAAGGTCAAATAAGGAATGCGAGTTTCCTGGACAGCCATTGCGAATCGAGTAAGAGAAACACTTTACCGTACTGATATCCCAGTTGGACTCTGCACTTGATGTATGTATGTTTGAGTTACCTACGCAGAAACCAGCACTGTCTAAAAGATTTAAGCTAAGAATGCACAAATCCAAAGTCAAAGATATATGAAACATTTGTATCATTTTTTCACAATAGTATTGTTAGATCTGCACCTCACAACCAAAACCGGGTGCAGTTGCTTGAAATCTTTATACATTTTTCATGTGACAATATCGAACAGAAACAGTGCGCAGTATTTTTCGCCATTAAAAGGGATTGAAGGAAAAGTCATCAAGATATAATTCCAACATTCGAGTTCTTCTATATAAGCTTTCTTTCAATCACAAACGCATGAATGTGTGTCCAAATTCAAAGAAGTTGAGGCAATATCTGTACATTGTTAACTTGGTACAGAGAAGTCCTACTGTAAAGTTTTGGAACTGTTTGGTTTCTCACGTCCCGCCATAATTGATCTAATAGATATTTAATCAAGTGCACGTGTAAAGTTGCCTGCTTAGCTTAGTGGTAGAGCGTTGCACTTGTAATGCAAAGGTCGCTAGTTCAATTCTGGCAGGAGGCATAATTTTTGAATACCCTATAAAATGCTAAGGAGTAAATTTTTAGTTCTTGCACCAACTGACCATTGACTTAATACAATGTTAGTGATGTTTGGAACGTTTTCTATAAGTTAGCTGAAATCTTCACAATAACTTGATGTTTGTTACAAAAAAGAAAAATAGAACTCCTCATGGGGGGCTCGAACCCCCGACATTTCGGTTAACTTTTGTAAGAAGAAATGTTTACTCCTGTGACTGTAAAAGCCGAACGCTCTACCAACTGAGCTAACAAGGACGAGTTCTAGGAAGTTTAGCTGCATGTTTGTATAATTTAAGTTGTAAAGACTGAATCTATAACTCATTTGCTCATTTGTCGGCGAATACGACAACAAGTTTTACTTTATTTGTCCACATATAAACGTTTCTTTTCTGAAAAACAAAAAACTTTACATTTAGCACTAGATTCTGTTTTTTAAACAAAAGTATGGACGTTCGCAGCATCTATACAGGGACTTAAAAAAAAAAATGCTGATGTGCATGCTATAAACTAATCCCACTTCAAAGATTAAATATTTTTTAGTAAGACCAGAAGTTTTTTGAAATGTCAGTTACCAATTATTGTTTAATTTGCAGATTGATTGCTCAGTCTATAACTGACCACTCATAAGTTGTTTCAAAGAGTAACGGACCAACTTAAATTTCAGGAATTTCAGTTGGTCCGTTACGGCCACAAGATGTAGATTTATCGATGTTTTATCGAGAATAGTTTTTGCAAACAATTGCTTTTTAATATTTAGTTCGAAGTGAGCCTATAAATAATACAAAGCATGTCGAATCCAGTTGATCAAGCAGAGTCACTCAATGGAAGGGCAGAAGAGTTATTTGAGATCCGAGACTATTCGTCATCTATTGATCTCCTAGACCAAGCAATTAAGATTTATCAATTACCAAAATATTTCATAAATTTAGCTAAAGCAAAAATTCAACTGAATGACAGGCAAAACGCAATTGAAGATTTAAGAAGAGCATCATCTTTAAATCCTTCAGATTTTGAAAAGAACCAAATTGACGAACTGATCAAGGATTTATCGAATCATGTCATCAACAATCTTGATTCAACTTCGAGAGATATCGATCAACAGACAGATAGGGGTCTTAGCAGTGTACTGATGTCATCATTGGCTGGCGGTTCAAACCAGACAAATAAATTATCATTGCTCTCATCTTTATTCTTAAGCGGTGGTCAGAGCCAGGGTGGTAATCATAATAGTAACGGTTTTAGTTTAGCAAGTTTAGGTTCAATCGCATCCTCGCTTACTGGTGAAGGCAAACAATCCCAACAGAAAACTAATAACTTCAGCTTAACCCAGATTTCATCATTGATTTCTAATTATGCAAACGGTGGTAATAATCAGCAACATCAAAGTACCAGTGGAAGTGGTGGTCTAAGCGGATTACTTGGACAATTTTCTCATCAACAACAGAACAATCAAGGGTATCAGCAACAAAACAATCAAGGGTATCAGCAACAAAATCTCGACAATAGTTCAAACGGATCTCTGGGTCAATTTGGGGGTCGACATTCGAATCAGAGACACAGCCCACATGAAGATGAACATCGCTATAGTGAAGGTGGTCAACAGAATTATAATCAGGGCAGCCAACAAAGCTATAGCCAAGGTGGTCAGCAGCAGTATGATCAAGGTGGTCAACAAAGTTATAATCAAGGCTACCCGCAAAGATATAGTCAGGGTGATGCAGAAAGCTATAGTCAGGGTGGCCAGCAAAGTTATAATCAGGTTAGTCAACACCAAAACTACCAAGGTCAGCAACAATATAATCAATATGACCAACAAAACCACAACCAAGGTGGTCAACAACAGCAACAAGGATTTAGTTTATCTGGGGTTACATCATTACTTCAAGAATATACAGGAAACAGCCAACGTCAACAACAACAACAACAACAAGGAGGAGGATCCGGTACTGCTGATATTGCTTCAAATCTACTCAACAGTTTTCTTAATAAGAACTCAAGATAGCTGTAAGTAATATGCTTTTGTGGACAAACGACGGCTACGTTTTTTTTTGCTGTGTTAGTTACAGTCAGTTTTTCTAATTCGCTTTTCTTATTTTTATTTTGTTTTTGTCTTTTTTTGCGCAATTCTTTATTCTTCAAGAGACAATAGTTTTTCTGATAAATATATGTCAATTGTTTTTAATCGTGTGAAATTTTATATACGTCTTTGAGACTGCTTATTTGAAAAGAACACTTGAATTCTCTACAACTGAAGTCTCTTGTAAGTCAGCTGAGTTCAATATCTCTCTATATACATCGTTTGAAATACTAAATTGTTGTGGAGTAGAACTTTTTGATAATAGATCAACTTGGCCAGGCGTTCATAATTTACCAGATATATACGTATAGCCGTAATCCTTGTAAAGTTCTTGCAATGAGTCTCACGCTGATATGATTAAATAACTTGGCGCTTCTAAAGAACTTCATTCGCTATGCGTCGTTTTAATCATTGTCGGACCTCTCCACGACATTATTGATTAAGAGCATATAAAGCTTATTCTTCAAAAATAATCTATCTCAGAATATATCAGGACTCCAATAGGTCACAAATTCTTCGGTTTTGAGATAGCCAAAAATTTACTAAAATTGCATGATCTGAAATCTATAAACCATAATCTCTGGAATGATCAAATAAGATATCACTGTTACGGACGGTATAAGTGGTTTGATTGTACCAGACACATACGTTGATTCAAAGTTAATGGGTCGGTGTATTAGAAACAGCTGCTATGCACGATTTGTTAACTACCTTTCGCCGGACCTGTTAACGAAAATTTCGTTATAGTACACGATTGATTATCAAAAACAAGCTTTTGAAAACCGTGATGTCAATTTTGAGGACTACTAATATGACGGCCGAGATTATCAGTAGTGAACAAACTGAAGCAATGACCATACAGTACTGTCATCTGGCACACTTGCAATCGTTACACCTCAAAAGAGTGTGGTTGTTTTGTGAAGGGAAATTTCATGAAATTCAATTCTTTGCTTTATCTATCTCCATGACCTGAAGAACAGAGAGCATTTTATTCGATTCGATTTTATGACCTAACAAACTCACGTGCAGCTGTTCAGCCAGTTATTTCCAACTAAACACGATAAACACAATTTTGTTTACGTAACTGCTCCCGGCTGCACGCAGTAAAGCTTGTCCAGCTTCCTTTTTAAGCATTCGTCGACCACACGGCATAAAGAATGATTGTGTGTGGATTAGGTAAACGACGCATATCGAGAACAATGCTGTTTCAAGTAAGTGATATCGGAGTACAGTGGTGTCGATCTAGACTTGTTACTCAAGATTTGTCATTTACTGTCAATGATGCTACTTTTACTTGAAAGCATTGATCGTTGATATTGGAGGAACCAAGCAACCTACTACCTGTTCATGTCATACACCCGACACCTTGGGGGTGCTTCTACCAAAACATTTTTCTCTCAGTTTCTGAAATTAATATGAAAAACCCAATTTCCAAGCCCATCATTAAACCTAAAGGTATTTGACCAATTTAATTTACATTAATTGATGTTCCTGATTCATAACGGCGGAGATTAAAGTTTTTCATTTTGCCTGTTCTCTCTGTCAAAAAAAATTTTTCTTTTCTTATCATAACAACAAGAGCTGAGCCGCAGAAATGAACCAGATAAGAAAGTGTCATAGACTTTTGCTTGTAAAACCCGCATACAAAAGCGTACTCAAACAAAAAATGAAAGCTACATATAAATATGATTTAATATTTCTGTTTATTATTTTGTTTCTGGTCACTGAACTACAAGATATATATAACAGCTGACAGAAACTTAGAAAATGGTTTTGGCTACGAGTAATTATCCTCTTCCTCAAGGTGCTGGTTATGCAGTTGTTGTTGGTCTAGGTGCGGTTTTCGCCTTTGGTATGATTCTGGTGACATACTGTCTAAGAAGATACCAGAAAGAAGTTATTACAGCAGAAGAGTTTGCTACCGCAGGCAGAAGCGTCAAGACAGGTTTGATTGCTGCTGCGGTAGTTTCAAGTTGGACATGGGCCGCAACGTTACTCACGTCGACCACCCAAGTTTACAAACATGGTATGTACGAAACACGTTTTGTTCTGGTTCTATTATACTAACAATACAAGGTGTTTCTGGTGCTTTTTGGTATGCATCTGGTGCTACTTTACAAGTTGTGCTATTTGCTTCATTGGCTATTAGAACGAAACAAATTGCCCCAAACTGTCACACTTTTCTCGAAATTATTAAAAAGAGATACGGTACAGTGGCCCATTGTGTTTATTTGTTTTTTGCGTTTGCTACCAATATCTTAGTTACCGCAATGCTGCTGACAGGTGGTTCAGCTACTATTACTGCTCTAACAGGAATGAGTACTGTTGCTGCTTGTTTTTTGTTACCAGTAGGTGTGCTTATCTACACAATTTTTGGGGGTATCAAAGCTACATTCATAACCGATTATGTCCACACAATTGTTATTGTTGTTATCATTTTTGTCTTTGCCTTTACGGTATTTGCTTCGTCTCCATTATTAGGTTCACCAGGTGAGGTTTGGGAGCTTATAACGAAGCTCGGAGATAACGAACCAGTTTCTGGAAACGCCGAAGGTTCATATTTGACATTTAAATCAAAGTCAGGTGGTATTTTCTTCGTTATCAATATCATTGGTAATTTTGGTACAGTCTTTTTAGATAACTCTTACATTCAGAAAGCTATTAGTAGTGATATCAAAGCGTCTTTACCTGGTTATGTTTTTGGAGGGTTGGCTTGGTTCGCAATTCCTGCACTTATTTCAACTACAATGGGATTGGCATGCTTGGCACTTCAAGATTCTCCGGAATTCATGTACTATCCTAATAGATTAACAGATGCACAAGTTGCCTCAGGTTTAGTTTTACCAACGGCTGCGTATACTCTCTTAGGACAAGGAGGTGCAGTTGCTGCACTGTTACTAGTGTTCATGGCTGTTACCAGCGCTATGTCAGCAGAACTTATTGCTGTTTCATCAATTTTTACTTATGATATTTTCAGAACTTACATTAATCCAAATGCCACAGGAAAAGCATTAATTCTTAGTTCACATCTGAGTTGTGTTGCTTTTGCTATAGCAATGGCAGGTTTTAGTGTTGGACTATACTATGCTGATGTTTCAATGGGTTATTTATACGAATTAATGGGTATAATCATCTCATCAGCAGTTGTTCCTACTACGCTAAGTTTATTTTGGAAAAAGCAGAATAAGATGGCTACTATCATTTCTCCAATTTTGGGTCTAATATGTTCAGTTTCATGTTGGTTAGGTTCGACTAAAGCTTTGGAAGGTTCTGTTACTTACGAAAACACATTTGCCGATTACCCAATGCTGATTGGTAATGTAATTGCTTTATTAAGTCCTGCAATTTTTATTCCCATTATCACATATATTAAACCTGACGATTTTGATTGGGAGATTTTGAAAGAGATTAAGAGAGCTGATGAAACTGAAGAAATACTAGAAGCTGAAAGCATTCATGAACTTGCTAGCAATGATCAAGAAAAGTTAAAACCTATCACATCCTTGACCTCAATTTCAAGAGATATTGCACATATCAAAAGAGAAGAGGTGTTAGCATATGAGACTAAAACACTGGCTAAAGCTTCAAAGATTGCAAACTATCTTTGTATTTTTTTTTCTTTATCTCTTTTAGTTGTATGGCCAATGCCAATGTATGGTACAGGTTACGTCTTTAGCAAAAAATTCTTTACAGGTTGGGTTGTTGTTCTGATAATTTGGTTATTTTATACTGCATGGATGGTTTGTATTTATCCATTGATTGAAGGTAGACGTGGTATATACACTACACTTAGAGGAATTTATTGGGACTTAAGTGGTCAGACTTACAAATTGAGAGAATGGCAAAATGAACATCCAGAAGAACTACATGTTGTTCAATCTCAAATTAGTGCTGACATACATCGAGCTGAACCTGTTAATATTGATGATCAGCTTGATGAAGATTTAGTCGAAAATGCAGAAGTAAAATATTGAGTAATCTACGGTTTTGTTTTTTTGTTTTTTTCGTACGTATGTTAGATTGTTGTCTAAATTTGAAATTTTGACAACAGCCTGTTTTTACCATTAAAATAAACAAAAAATTGAATAAACTTTTTTTTGCAGTTATGATGAGTTCTTAACTATATGTACATATTTACATAAACAAAAAAAATCTTCGGGCAGCTAAAATTAATCATTGTATATAAAATAACACTCAATATACATTAATATAATATCGGACCAATGAAATAGCTAATTATTCACTATGACATTGGAAAATAAAAAAGCAGAAAGATTTATTTGAATTCCTGTCTCAATAGGACAGTTCATGGATTCTAAATTACGCCAAATTCAAATTAAAGAATTGAATAAGATTTAAAAAACGAAAAAATGATATACCAATCGCGCCTAAATAAAAAAAATTAGATATATAAAATTAAAAAAAATATTTGGTATTTCAATGAAAGAATTATAATCATTCATAATTAACAACACAACCACGAACTCTCAAATTAGTAATTAAAAAAATCATTCTAATATTCTTCTTCGTAAGTTGAATCAGCTGCAACTTCTTCATAATCTCTTTCCAAAGCAGCTAAATCTTCTCTAGCTTCACTAAATTCACCTTCTTCCATACCTTCACCAACGTACCAATGAACAAAAGCTCTCTTACCATACATTAGATCAAATTTTGAGTTCAATCTGGTCCATGCTTCAGCAATAGCAGTAGTGTTTGATAGCATACAAACAGCTCTGTCAGTTTTAGCTGAATCACCACCTGGAATAAATTGAGGTGGTTCGTAACAGATACCAATTTTGAAACCAGTTGGGCACCAATCAACCATTTGAATAGTTTTTTTGGATTTGATTGCAGCAACAGCACTTTGAACATCACGATTAACGACATCACCTCTATATAATAGACATGTTGCCATGTATTTACCTCTTCTTGGATCACATTTAACCATTTGATTAGTTGGTTCGAAACAAGCGTTAGTAATTTCCTGGACGTTGTTTGATTCATGGTTGGCTTTCGAAGCAGAATTAACTGGAGCGTAAGAGACTAATGGAAAATGAATTCTTGGGTATGGAACCAGGTTGGTCTGGAATTCATTCAAGTCAACGTTTAACGAACCAGCAAATCTTAACGAAGCAGTTACTGAAGAAACAACCTGAGCAATCATTCTGTTCAAGTTATTCAAAGATGGTCTTGCGATATCTAAGTTTCTTCTGCACATATCATAAATAGCTTCATTATCAACCATAAATGTACAATCAGAGTGTTCCAAAGTGGTGTGCGTAGTTAATACAGCATTATATGGTTCAACAACAGAAGTAGAAACCTGTGGAGCTGGATAAACAGCGAATTCCAATTTTGATTTTTTACCAAAATCAATACTTAATTGTTCTAATAATAAAGCACCAAATCCTGAACCAGTACCACCACCAAAAGAATGGGTAAACAAGAAACCTTGTAAACCACCACAATTGTCAGCCATTTTTCTAATTCTATCCATCACATCATCGATGATCTCCTTACCGACTGTGTAATGACCACGAGCGTAATTGTTGGCAGCATCTTCTTTGCCGCTGATTAATTGATCTGGATGAAAAAAATCTTTGTAAGCACCAGTTCTGACTTCGTCAATGACGTTTGGCTCCAAATCAACATAAAGAGTACGCGGAACATATTTACCTGCACCAGTTTCACTGAAAAAAGTACTGAAAGCATCTTCTCCACCTTTTGGTCTATCTAAACCAGGCTGTAAATAACCATCGGGTTGAATACCGTGTTCCAAAGCATACAATTCCCAGCAGGAATTACCAATTTGACAACCAGCTGTTGTGTGTTAGTAAATGTTTGCTGCTATCTAAGTTATTCACGAAATGATTTCCCGTGATTTCAGCAATCAATTTTCTCCTCTACATAAAATCTAGAAAAGAATAAAAGATATCGAAGAATTAAGGAAAACTCTCATTTTTTTCAGCGGTCAACTTACCTTGCCCAACTGTAATTTGTTAGTAAAAAATTACCAAATAGTCAATCAACTTATCAAAAATACACGCGTAAAAGGGTTAAGATGTGAAGCGTAAATAGAATAACGCAAAACAAAAAACAATACAAGACACGCTTTCAAACCTGATTAAATTGACAAATCATAAACATACCATTAACACTAATAACTTCTCTCATTTTTTCTAATTAATATTGATATTAATTCTAATTTCGATAAGTTTTTATCTGAGTTAGTAATTTAAGACTCTGTTTAATGTAAACAAAAGAAAAAAAAGCGAAATGTAGTGGCAAGTTGTGGCGGGTAATATTTATTTGTTTACATTCTGAGATCTCATGAATTATAACTATGGTAACCATCTTATAAATATAAACAACGTAGGGTAACTAATAATGGTTGGTGTATATGGTAGTAGAGAAGTCCAGTAGATAAGTTCATGCTCTGCACTTAATTACTGATTGTTCCAGTAGTTTCTTGGTAAGTTCATTTTGTCATCTGGCATTCAAGAACAGGTTCTGAACTATCCGGTTTGTGTTAGTTTTAGTCGTGAAAAAGCTGTAATGGACGGCATTCTAAACAACTTCATCAACTCTTCCGTATCAAATAAATTGTGTGCTTTTTACTTGAACCTACAGCACCAAATATATACTTTTTCTCAGAATTACGTTAAGTCGTCCATCTTGCAGTCTCTAGGCCTTTTATTTCGGAGACACTTTTGTTAAACCGGTAAGTTTAGGTGACCCACATACAAGTTACTCACTATAAACTTAAGTCGAGAATTCGTCTATGCTTGATTCTAGATCCACGAAACAATTTTCCTGAAGATCTCTTCGGTAAAGACAGTGTATGACATACAGATGCACCGTGGCTGACTTTTTGTGGCATTGTAGTTTTAAAGCATTTCTATGTACGATAATGTAATAATAATATATGGTGGAATGGTTTGATTTGATCGTTTACTCCAAATTTTCAAGTTGCATACTGAACTCTACTTTTTACTTCTGGTATCAATTATTATTGTGACTGGTCCATCATTTACAGATCCAACATCCATCATCGCCCCAAAGACTCCGTCTTGAACTTTTGTCTCTCCAAGACCACTTTTCAAACTAGCGAGAAATGAGTTATATAGAATTTTTGCATCCAACCCTGTTGAAGTTAAATGATTAGAAACCTTGCTTACAATAATTGATGAAAAAACGTACCTTTTGAGGCTTCATGGAAATCTGGTTTCGTTCCCTTGTATGTTCTTGCCAACAGGGTAAATTGGGAGACTGTGCACTAGGTCAGCTTAATCATTTGGATTCGTAGGTAAACCGAGTAGCCATATACTTACCTGACAGTATTTCACCATCAATTTCAGTAATCGGTTTTTTCCACAGTGCACCAGTTTCATCTTCAAAAATTCTTAGCTTCAAAACTTTACTTGAGATTTTATCCACATCTTCCTGTGTGTCTTCGGTCGAAACACCAACTAATAATAAGTAACCTCTTTTGATGCTTTCGTGTTAAACTATATTCTGGATCGTGTCGCAAAGACATTTGCATTCAACTTACGATGAAACAATCTTTGCATCAACAGTCACGGATGCTGATTTGAC
>JAJMCJ010000091.1:0-35249 GCA_030572875.1 Wickerhamomyces kurtzmanii | reverse complement strand
AACAGCCCCCCAGCCGACACAGGCAACACAGTTAATGAAAGCAAATATTCTCATGGTGATATCACCCACCAGGTATCTTGACAAAACCATTTGTCTCAGACCAAATTCCGCACCGAATATAGAGAAAAAAGCGACTGGCAGTAACCCTAGGATGTTGAAAAAGATAATTGTTAGAGTCGATTCCCAAAATGTCAAACCCCAAACACCGTGTCCCAGCGCACCCAGGGCGTAGGTAGCGATAACACAATTAGCAGAAAGCCAAATAGAGGCATGGTCAATTACTGAGCTGTCGGTTCTCTGGTCTTCTGGGATCCTCTCGATACCAGCAGTTTCTGCGTTCAACTTAGACGCAAACCTGTTGATGAACGACAAGTTCTTCACATCTGTCTCAGCTGTCTCGACGACATCACTCGACTCATACTTGTAAGTTTCTGTGCTAACACCTTTTTCTATATCTTGCAGCTTTATATCTTCAGTCATTCCCAAAAATTCTCTATATATAAGAACACTCGCACAAGTACAGAACTAAAAAGATTATTAAGTTTGTGAAAAAGAGAATTCAGCCTGTTTAAATAATCTCAACAGCCGTTTGCTCCAATTTCGTTGTTGTCGTCGTGTGCATCAGAAAAATGATTAAAAATGATTAAAAAAAGATAAGAAAATTTAGTGCATATTTTTTGTTTGCATCCCTATTTTTCACTTTGAGCTCTGAAATTTTCACTTTTTTTTTATCCAATCCAGTCCAGGAAATCTCCGGTAAACACTAAATGATAGTGTTAATATGAGTTCGCTTGGTACACTGCTGGGCTTGGTTTTGTTCACTCTTTGTGACCGTTGTCTCGCATCCACTCTTTAACAAACACACCACTGGAATTGTGTCAAACGAGCTCAGTCAAATAGGAAAAATTAAGGTAATTAGATGTAATACATATGTAAGTAGGGTGTCTTTGACACATTTGCTAAGTAAACCGTTGCAATCGAGACATATCCACGTCTATATATATATATATATAAGTGCACATCGTTGTACGATGGCTACTAACTACTGTAACCATCGTCCGATAACTGAGATCCAATACCATTTAGTCACATTCACGCACTCTTGTTTAATACCCATGTAGATCTGAATCCCGTTGAGAGAACCCTAATTAAGGTCGGCAGAAAATTCTGATTTTCATCGTTCCGAGGAAGTGCCCTAGGCACGGCTTCAGAACAATGGAATACACCGTTGCTCATTCGACAATCCAGGATCAACCGATCTAAACACATATATACGTGTGAGCTGCGCTCACACATGCTAGACGATAGCTGAACTGAACGAGCTCTTCTATACTGCTTTCCCACACGGGAAACCCACTCTGTTGCGAGCTCATGCACATCTCCCATATAGGCTGCCGGTTCTTCTTCACTGTCCACCATTGTCCCCGTGACTCTCTATGTTACCCTATTATGTTCACGTGATTTATATGAATCACGTGACACCTTCTGTAGTTTCAAGAAAATCAGATGGATGCACTCGTTATCTCGATACCGCGTTCTGCTATCTTGTACGTAGCGATATAACTTGTCTTTAAGCGAAACTGCAACAAACAAAAGTCACTGAGCACCGCTGAAACAAGAACACAATATTATTTCATCTGCTTCTATCAGGCCAACTGCTCTAACCATTCGTCAGGTTTGAGATTTCAGAAAAGTGTAGATATACATTAACCGCCGCCTCCAAGCAAGAATAACAACCGCAAGTGGCAAACGAACATCAATACCAGCAATGTCAATTGGACATGACCCAACACGTATTTACAAAACGTTTGTATATTTTATTGAGCCCATACCCATAGAACACCGAAAATTAACATCTGAATCCTCAGACCAGTAACTCCAACGAAAGGTTCAAAGCAAGCAAGTAAGTCCGCGGTCTGGAACAAGTTTAGGAATAACGATTACTTTGCCAATACAGTGCAACAAAATAAAAACCATGTCGGAGACTCAGAGATTCAAAGAAAATCAATGGATAAAGTCATTGAGTTTGGGATCAACGGAGAAGTTTTCATTTCGTACGATAACTCTATTGAGATTTGGAATTGGGAGAGAAACTTGAACGATCCAAATAAGAGCGGCCATGACGACGAAGGTGGTGTGCTTTTTTTGATCGATTCAATCTCGAACCTGCCTGGAAAAGTCGTCCAGTTCAAGCCAATAAAGTGTAACGACGAATCTCAGTCGTATCTGTTGATCATTGTCTTGTATTACAGAAACGAATATATTTTCAAACTGAAATCAATGGGCAATTATTCGCCACATACCAATAAGAATTTGATTCTCCCACCGTTTGTATATGGTTCCTTTCCGTTCGATATTCAGTCGTCAAATGATTTCCTGGTCGTAAGCACAAACCTGGGATGTTTAACTATTTTCAACAACGAGTATAATCCAATTGATCTAAACTATGAAACTGATCTAGTTAATGAGAATGTTATATATTCTCTGAGTGGGAGGTGGTTAGCTTTTTTACCAAAAACGATAAATAAAAACGATTTAATAAATTTGACAAGACTCAACAATTATGATGACTCTATATTTGATAAAACATATTTTGAAAATATTAACAACTTGCAAAATATATCACTCAATGACTTGAAAAAGAAAATCTTTAAGAATGACGCTGCAGTACTAAATAATAACAAAAGTATCTATGAAATTAAAAATATTTATAATTTAATCAAAATTATTGATTTGAAAAAGAATTCAACGCTGGGTATAATAAAGCCAGTCAACGGTGTTTCAAGCTTGAAACTGTCAAATTACAAATCAATTTTATCTGTTGTAAACAATAGAGGTGATTACATCTATAATTATGATTTGAATGAATTACCAAACTTAATTTCTTATTTGAATAAATTTGAAAGGGGTAAAACAAAAGCTTTCATAAATTGTTTGATTTTCAATGATGAGTTTCTTAATTGTGTTAATTCAAAATCTGGATCAATCCACAATTTTAACTTTTCAACGTCTGGTGTTGACATGAATAATAATTGGGTTCTTTCGAATTTCAAATGTTTAAAACTATCAAAATGTAAAAAAATTTCAATTTCAAAGAACTTCAACAATGGTGTTTTATTGAGCTTGAATTTCAGTAAAGACTCAATCTTTTTGATAGATCCATATGATTATGGTTCGTGTTGTTGGAAGCTTGAGTTACCAACAACACCAATTCAGCATAATTTGCTACCTGATTACATTACAGACAAAACGTTGTATGTTGAACCCATTCTAAGAAATACACCTGCTAAAACAGTTGATATTGATCCGTTATCTCAAGTTGAAATTGAGTCTTGCTTTATCACTGGTCCATTGATGCTAAAGAACAGAAAGATAGAATTTGAACATTATGAGTTTGACCGGCATCAACTCAGTCATCCTTCAACATTAACACTCCAAAGCAAAGAGACGGATGACTTGATGGAATTTATAAAATTTTATAAGAAATTTGGTAACTATAGCATACCCACTAAAAATCTCCATGGATATGGTGATGTGGTCTTTGAATATAAACTCAACAAGAAATCAATTAATGAAAATAGCAATGACAGTGATGACAGCAATAAGAACAATGAAATTAATGACCTTAATAATAATAATGATAATGACATATGTGTTGAGAAACTCGCAAATGATTTTGACACCCTTACTGATAAAATAGGTTTGGACAGTAATGGTAGTGACAGCAATTCGAGAAAGTATTTAACTAGCACAACAAAGAGAGAAGAGTTGGAACATGCTATGAAGAGCGTTCTATTTGAGATATGATTTTAGTATTGAACAGCATATATCAGTATATGTATTGTATATGTATGATAAACTTGTCTTTCCTTCCGGGAAAATATTATAAGTGAATACCTCCTGCCTGTGCTTATACTTTATATTTATGTAAGGGTCTATGTATCAAAAACTAGCTGTTCAAGTGTAAAGAGTTAAAATAATTTAAGGATATATCTATTGTATATATACATATATATATATATATATATCCTATACTAGAACTTGAGTTTTCTTGGACTCACTTTCTTGGATGTTCTCTTCGATTATTGTTAGTTCCTCATGCTTCACCATTTCGTTTTCTTTTGCTTCCGCCATCATTTGATCCTTAACAAAAAAACTGAAAACAAAACAAAACCCAATCAGTGGAATCCATAAATAAAATAAATTTTTTATGCTTTTCATAAAAAGTGACTTTAAGATACTTGATTTTTCTGCTGTAAATTGTAAAAGATCTATTTTCGAATAAACATTGTCCAAAATATATGTTTTTTCCTCATTGGATAATTTATCTTCAACTTTGATTTCTTTAATCAAAGTGTTTGTGTATATCAACGAAGAGATCGCAATACCTAAAGCATTACCGAATGCTCTCAAAACGTTTCTCGTGGATAGAATAATTGAACGATCTCTTCTTTCCGAATTAGCTTGAATTGCAATAATAGAAGATTGAAATGTACAACCAAGCCCTAAACCAATGATAACCATAATAATAGCGAGAACACCATAATTACTTTTCTCGTTAATTATCATTGTTAAACAATTTCCCAAAAACCATAAAAAATACCCTGTCAGTATAACATAGTTATAACCTTTCAAGACGACTATTATATGACCACTAACAAATGAAGAAACTGCCATTGGTAACAATATACATGCCAACATTGCCGATGTTTGAACAATCGTTAATTGCCTAACAATTTCAAAGTAATATGGTAGATAATATGTGGTCGAAGTATAGTTCATACCGATTAAAATGGATTGAAACAATAGATTCAAAACATGAGGATTGTTGAATTTCCTGAATGGAATCATAGGCAACCCTTTAGATTTCCATTCAACAATGACGAAAACACCGAACAAACATCCACCAACAACAAACATGGCTATAACAATAGGAGAGTTCCAAGGATAAGAAATACCACCACCATTCACAGGAATCAACAACAAAATTAAGGATGATGCACTTAAAAATGAACCCCAGTAATCAATATTGTGTAGAATTTCGGAAGTCGATAATTTTGATCTAGAATTTGGAATTATGAAGTAGCACAGCACTGCATTTGCCAAAAAGAGAGGACACATCATATAATAAAAACCTCTCCAGCTTATGCTTGTATATTGCGTCCAGCTTGCTGAGATAAATGGACCAATAGTACAACCAATCGAAGATGCTGCACCACTGATTCCCTGATAAAAAGATCTCTTTAAGATAGGAACACTATCACTGATAATGACAATTGACATTGATGTAATACCACCGTTTCCAATCCCAGAAAATGCCCTGAATATGTAAAATTGGTATCCCTTTTGAGCAAAGCCACATGCTAGTTCAGCTATACCAAAAATAGTAATACAGAATATTAATAATGCTTTTCTTCCAAATATATCAGACAGACGACCAATCCAAACGGTAAATATTGTGTTTGCAATCATTTGGGCTGTTCCTGCCCACTGAATTGTTTTTGAAGCATTCAAATCCTTTCCAACTGCAGATAACATTACCGTTATACCTGTAGAATCTACCATATTCAGTGCAGTCGTCAAACAAAGTGCAAAAATCACAAGAACTAATTGACCAAAGGGCAATATGTTGTCATGCTGGTTCAACTTTTCTTCAAGTTCATTTGTCTGCGGTGCTACTGTAAAGAAGTCCTTACTAATTTTTTTCTTGTAATCTTCTGCTGACATCTGGAGTGTTAAGTTTTTTGAAATAGAAGTGACCTTTGGTTCTTAGATACATTCTCTTTAATCCTATTATGACGCTACGAGTTCCTAAATAACTTCATGTAACCTGTAATAAAATTTATGTTCGAGTACAAAAAAAAGAAAAATCAGCAATCTTCTAAAGTGGTTTAACTGATGTTCTGTTTCCTTTTATACTTATGGAAAATTTTTATTCACTCAAGCATACATACATACATACCATCAAAATTTTAGTAACCCTAAGCGCGTTCTTAATCTAACCATATCTGGAAAGAAATAAGGCCTAGCTCTCCTTTTTGAGTTGACTTAAGGATGGCATACTATCAGTGCACCATATCGATTTAATGAAAGTATTTTCAACAATCAATGACCTCTATAATTGATGAACGCTGTACATACAGATATTGAATTTCACTTTTCGAAGATTATAATTATCTTGTTATTTCCGATCGAAATCAAAATGTCATATCTCCGTCATGCGACCTCTTTTATACCCATATTATATATGTCCATTTATGAGCAAAATTTCCCGATATCTAAGAGATTTAAGATAATCCAATAATATCTCAACAATTTGACTAGTATATTGATGACTAGAAGCTCTTGAAAGTACCTAATCTAATATTGATATATCTCGAAAACTATTTTCTATAAAAGCTTCTATGACTATTCTTTTCAAAATAACTATGACTCACTATAGGAGGAATGTATTGGGTGTATGGAATTCCATTTACGTGAATTGAAAAAGGTTAACAGTATAATGAAAAATAGCTTAAAAACACGTATATATAAACAGGGACAGCCTTTAATATGTAGCTAACAAGTTAACTAAGCTGCTTTTGAACAAGCTGCTAAGTTTGGCAATCTCGGCAACGTTTTCTTCCTCTAAAACTGATTTCAATTTCTCTCTGTACGACTCATCGCTATTATTAGAAAGGTTATCATCCATTTCAATATCAAAATCAGTTATATCGTTTTCATTTATTCCAAAATCTTCGCCGTTGAACAAATCTAATCTATTGACATCATTCCAAGATTGTTTTAATAAATCTTTTGTATACTTTTCCTTCTTAGAATTTTTCTCAACCATTTTCTCGTTCATTTTCGCATAGAACTTTCTTTGATTTTCAATATTTTTGACAATTCTATTCAATTCATTCATCAATTCCTCATTGTCCAAATTGACTTTTGTGGAATTCTCGTTTATTAGTGATGATAGGTCAAGACGATAATCTGATGTTGCTGTTTTCGAATGTCTTAAAAATTTTAATACTGTTGTAATCCATTTAACCAGATTTTCAAATATCAACTCTTTGTCATTAAGATACACATTGTGTAAAAATTTATAGAAATTGTCTTCATTTCTGTTACAGATTTTCAAAATCTCATTAAAAATTGTTGATGTATCATTAATGTAAATCAAATTCGATAGTCTGTCAATTGTAGATATTAAATCGTCCATGAAACTCTCAAAATTTTTAAAGGCAACGTCCATTTGCGAGGTTTTAAATAGTTTGACTAAAGGTTCATAAAACATTGTAAACAAGTCCTTCAAGATCGACAACAAGTCTGGTTCTAACCACAACTGTTTCATTATGTCTTTGTCATTTTTGCGAATATACACTTTGAACAACGTCTTTAAATTTGAATATAATTCTGTTTTCTTAGTATTGATTTCATTGCTTGTATCATTACCATCATTGAGTTTCTTCCACTCATTATAAGATTCAAAAACGTTACCGATTGTATTGTCGTTAATTTCAATCACATTGTTTAGGCTTGGTGTTATAATTATAGTTAACAAAAGATCCATTTTCAAATTTCTGGATTCTTTCTGAATTGTTTCAATCAGTTCGTCATCATCGCATTCAAAAACATAGTATCTCAACCTTCCAATCAATAATTTATCTGAGATTTGATACTCTAACTCGTTTATGATTTTAACTTGATTTTTAATATCGTCAGTCAGTATTCCTGAAAACAGGGTTTGCAACAGAGATTTACCACCAAATGGTTGTGCCATGAATAGATCAAACATGCTTTTCATTATAGCCATTGGATTTGTGAATCTTAAAATATTGGTCATTAATCCATATGGCAGTAATTTATGTAATCTTCGAACCTGTGAATAAAATTCTGATGAATTATCATTTCCTAAGAACAATTGGTAAATTGTCGCAGAGATTTCAATTTTACACCACTCAATGAAATTCTTTAAATATGGCGATAAATCGTTTATATTGTCTTTCGTTTTGAACTCGTCAAAAATTTCAACAAGCGCATTTTCATCATTTAACAAACTTGTCTTCAATGGAATTAGCAATTTCTTTAATTGCTGAGATTTTTCGTATGCCTCACTTTGAAATTTAACTTGGTGTAATAATAACAACAAATCCAAAGATTCCCTTAATTTCATATCATTTCTTTCATCGGCTGATACTTTTATCTGTTCCCTGTAGAGGAAATTTTGAAATATTTCACAATTTGCAACTTCTGTATCCTTTAAAAGTTTGCGTAAATAAGATCTCAATGCAACTCTAAGCTTCTCTCTTGGTAATTTTGAGGTTGATTCAAGATCGTCATCATCTTCTGCATTCTTTGGGGAGAGTACAGTGAAAGGAGATTGCATTGTTCTCCAACCACTACCGAATATATTTTTTGGAGATTTTGAGGCAGAAGCTGGTGAAGATTTAAACGAATCAACTATTTGAGATTTAGGTGTTAAAGGAGCTGTTTTTTCGATACCCAAGTCATTGAAGTAATCGTTTAATTTCCGTTTAATTTCTTCATCCTGGGTTAGTTCTTCATCATTAATCTCGTCCAGTGGTAAATCCTCATTATTTATACTTGAAACAGTTTTAATTTTGGAAGGTAAATGAGGTAAATGTTTACCGGGGAATTTTTTCTTCAGGTCTGATGACAGCTTTTTGAAATCCTGATATCTTCTTGCAACAATCATGTCCATAGAATCTTTTACATCTATTTTTGTTCTTATCAAGAATTCATAAAAAACCTCAGTTTTGTTTGTTGACAAACTTAGAAACTTTTTTCCTTCTTTTCTAATTAGTCTCACACCGGCTACGTTTATATCTATACCATTCAGAAACTCTCCCTTTGACATATGCAATTGAAGGCTTTCCTTTGTTGGAATCAAGATTTTGTCTACAGATTTGTTTTCTAATTTCTCACCCAAAGAGAACTTGTCTTCAGTGTAGTATTTGATTTCCTGAGATGTGCCAATTCCCGCGTTGAACATTATAAGAATCAGTTTCTTGAAGCGCAAACTAATTTTCTTCCTCTTTGTCAGTTCATTACGGTCAGTGGTTGAACTTATTCTTAAGGTCATGAAATGCTCAAAAAACGCTTGAACTTTCTTTTGCCAGAATTCTCGAGAATCCTGAAATTCTTTTGAAAGAAAGGGAATAGTTAAAACGAAGTTATTAAAAAATGTTTTAAGAATTGGAAACTCATTAAAATAATCTGATTCTGTCAATACTGCTGTTGATCTGGCCGCTATTTTGCCACTCATGTCGAGAGTGTACCCGTCGTTGCTCCGGACCAAATGTGCTTTTTCCTCTATAGACGGATCATCAGAATGTGATGAAGTCATTTTCGACAGCGGGTCGCCAGCATTGAATGGAGAACCGAATTTCCTTAAAGCATAGGCGTCATTTAATCTATCAAACTCCTTTTCCAACTGTATTTTCAGTAGTTCTCGTTTCAAATAATGCTCCTGGATCGGATTGAGCGTGATCTCGGACATGGATTTAGTTAAGTTGCGGTGTTCTCAAGTTTTGATCAATGATGATGATGATGATGGTGGTGATGGTGATGAAGGATTTAATAAATATTTGTTTCCCGGTATTAATGGAAATCAAGGTGGCAATTCGCACAATTTGTTTTCTTTTCTGTGTTTTCAACAGAAATCGCCAAAAGAAAAACGGGTTTGAACTAGGAAATTGTGTTATATGTGTAAATTATTTGCACTTGTTTGAATCTAGTAGCTCACCGCCAGACCACTTATAATGCTCCAGTTGATGTTGTTGATGGTGATTGCACAGATGCCCTGCTTAGGTGCTCTTTTTTTGGGGCCGGAACCATTACCAGAGCGGAAAACATGGCGCAAGCGACGTTTTTTTTTCATTTTTCGAAAATAGTTTAGGATACGTTTTCTAGTTATTTGGGTTTCCTTGAGTTTCTGAGTTTCAGTATCTGAATCTCACTTTTAGAGCTAGCTCAGCTGAGCTCTGGCTTCAAAGCGAAGCGAAACAAGACCCCTCGGAGAATCTAATAGCAAGGGAAGCATGTGACCGGAAATAACGAGAAAACATCAAAAAAGGAACAACAGGAAGAAGAAGAAGATAAAAGAATTAGAAAGAAGAACAAAACATTGGAGAACTAGGCTGAACCTTGATACATATAGTGGGTTTTCTTTTTCTAAATTCTCTTGCTTAAGATTTATCCATGCTACCGCCGACAGCGTTTAACTCTTTTTGTTAATCGAGATCAGTGGCCCTCCATACGCAACAACATCACAAGAGCGGATGATGAATTCAGATACCAGTACAAATGGCCAATACGATCACCAGCAGCAGCAGAATATATTCAAGTTTTTGAAATTCAGATCGAAGTCAAAAGAAAAACCCTGTGCGGAAAACGAAGCTCAAGACAATCACATATCGCATCATCATCACCTGTTTTTCACTAAAGTACCAAGTAAAAATATTTCTGCAAAGCAAGGGTCTGAAAGCAACGTCTCTTTACTATCTCCATCGGTCTCACCAGACGGGACTAAAATTCACAATTCAAATGACAATGTACCACAGATCTTAGAGCGGGAAAATGACGGAACAGGAATTCTTCAATCACCAGCAAAACCTGAAAATTCACTAAAGACCAGCCAGTCTGATTCAGATTCGTTTACATTTGCAATCAGGTATACAGACAGCCAAATCAATCAATTCAGTAAAAACGTTTCACAGATACCTGAAATCATGATATCTGAGAAGGTGAACAACAAGGAAAATCCGAACCAAGAACAAGACGATCCTGAAAAGGAGCGGAAGGGTTCAATAATAAGCAACCCATTTAGTAGATTAAGACGAAAAACTTTCTCGATTTTTTTTGATAGCAATAGCAACTCGACTAGTGCAACATTGACACCAGAGAACTCGCCAGTTAGATCTAGTGAGGAACATCAGTTTTTAGTCATATCGCCAACAGCTTCTATAACTCCGTCCTCGTCACCAAAAAGATCAACATCGTCTTCTGATACAGTTCTATCAGTGATGAGCTCTTCCTACACTTATTCTAGAAAGCCAATTATATCAAGATCATTCTCTGCTTCGTCCATTAAGTCAATAACTCAAGATAGTGTATCACCGGTTATGCATCCCTTTCACGATTCAGCTATTAAACCACCAAGAGACTTAAACAGAAGAAGATCAAGGACATTAGGATCGATAGAGCATAAGAGAAGCGGATCGATAGTTAACACGCTAAGTAACTTAGTTTTTTTAAGGTCAAGAAGTTCAACTTTTTTTGAATTGGAACCAAATAGCGCTTCTGTTTCGCCTTCATTACCATCATCATCATTAAGAAATACTCCGCCAGTAGAATCCACATCAAAAATACCACCACAAATAGACGATAGCGATGATGTGAAAAGCTATGTCTCTAAACTGGTTGAACTTAACTTTGGCTCGAAAATTACTTTAATATTATCTGATTCTGATTCAATATTCTTGAAGGATTGCTTGGAATATTATCTATCTTTGAAATTCAAATTTATCAAAGAACCTTTAGACATTTCGTTAAGAAGATTTCTTATCTCTTGTGAATTGCCAAAGGAAAGCCAGCAAATTGATAGAGTTTTGGAATGTTTTAGTTTAGTCTATTACAATTCAAATTCTGAAATCTGGGAGAATTCTGATCAGGTTTATTTTATTACTTTCTCACTGGTTATGTTGCATACTGATTTCTTCAATGTTAACAATAAAAGAAAAATGAGCAAAATCGATTTTATTAAAAATACGAAATTGGATAAAAATCAAAGTCTAACAAAAGAGATTTTAGAATACTACTACGACAATATCACATCAACGCCATTCATCAAGAACAATGAAAACAGCAACGATAATGGTAATGCTGATTATTTCAACAATAAAAGAATTTTCAGTTCATCATCAAGTTTATCTACAACTATAACAAGCGCACCATTGAGCAATTCAAGTGGATTTTTCAATTCAGTGTCTAGTGTTGATCCGTACGCTTATATAATGACTGAAAAGTTGGATATGCTGAAGTTAGACTTAAACTGGTTGAATGTTGAAAATCCATTTCAATCCATTAATGATATCAATAATAAAAAGGATGACAACAACAATAATAACGTTGACGACAATGAAAAAAATAATAATAACAATGATGATAATAGTAATGAAAATAACGTTAATTCACAAATAGATGAAATTTTGATGGATAAAATTTCAGTTGAGTTAAACAATCATGATGGTATCTACCTAAAAATGACAACCACTAAAGCTTATTCGTTAATATATGTTAAAAGTGACATCAGAAGAAATACAGAATTGGAAAACATAGCTGGTGATGAGAAAGTTCTTTTGAAGATCATAAAAATCGGAGAGATTTCTAAACAACAAGAAGTCGTGAAGAAGTCGTTTTTGTCGAGTAAAAATATTACAAATAATACTATTTGGAAAAACTATTATGGTGTTTTGACAAGCTTGGGATTTTTTATCTTTAAAGACTTAAGTTTTTTATTACCATCGGATCTTCAAAAGATTTTACCACAAAAAATTGAGTCATTATCGTCGTCGGTCACGGATATTAAAAACATAGAAGTACCAAGAAATCTAATTTTAAACTGTTTGAACGAAAACTTCGAACCTGTTTCAAATTTAATTATTAACGGATTATTTGCATGTGAACAAAAAACCGATAAAGATTATTCGTTCAATATCTTCAGCAAGAACAGAACAGAAATTTATTTAGTTCCTTCAGAGTCTGAAATGATTGATTGGATTAATTCTATAAATTACATTGGTGCATTTGATAACTGCTCAATTAATCATAATCCATTAAGCAACACATCTACTATAGAAATGAATCACATTGATGATGCTGATGATGTTGATGATGACGAAGTAAAATACAAATTGGACAGAAACACATCTGCTGGTGAGCTTATATCATTAAGATCATTGACAATTCAAGAAAAAATAAACAAACTTCACAAAAACACGGCAAATTCAAATGAGTCATTATCAAACTTTATAAGAATCTCAAGACATTTAAAAATTTTAACACCACTAAATATCAAAACGAAAGATTTAGTAATTAATTATTCCAAACTTTTGAGTGTTAGAATTGATTGGTTATGGTATGAAACAGAAAGAAATAATGTTTATTCTAAAACGTTAGAGAAATATTTGAGTAATTTTCGAGATAAGAATATCGACTCATTATTTGAAACTAACGATGATAACAAAAGTTTCCAAAGTTTGGAGAGCAGTTTTATATCTACTTTACAAGACGACTATTATGAAGACAATCATACAAATGAAGAAAAGGACACATTTATATCTGATGATTTGCACAAATGCTTAACAGAAACGTCTGAAATGGATTCTATTTCACCTGTTTTAAGCTTTGCACTAGGTGATGAATACAATTCCGTTAGTTTAAACTCCAATGTCTCGAAATTCTTACAACCTTCAAAACTGATATCTTCTATAGAGTCATTGAATTCAGAGTCGTAATTTCCACAATTCAACCCAAATTTTGTCTCAAAATCTATTTATTATTTTTGTATATCACTCTCTTTTACACGCAAGGAACTTAGATTTGTTATTCATTAAACTTTTTGTATATATAGTACCATTTATTATATTCAACCAGTTAAATTATTTACAAAACAGTAGTAACTCTCGTCATACGAGCCCTTATCTGTAACTCTACATGTAATTTTAAGTTAGTGATTATATTTGAACATGCTGAACAAGAATTTCAATAGTTTGAATATATAATAACTCGAAGCAACAAAATAAATTCTTAAACAGTCAAGTTCCAAAATTTTTCATTGTTTGGCTTAACAGCAAAAGGCATATAAGTAGTTGGAACAATTGCAAAAATTGAAGTCTCTTTGGAAGCTAATGCAACATAAACAACGTAGTAAGCAGCCCAAGAAGAAATAAATCCAAAAACGCCTGCAGCTTTTTGGACAGCTAAGGAACCGTTAAATGTTGCAATAGTCAACAATAAAAAGAAAAGCCAAACACAGAGTGTGAAAAAAAACATTGGAATTGTTGCTTTAAAAGTCATTGTCCAAGTTAAAATTGCAAAAACTGTCCATGCGGATAAATAGAAACCTAAAGCATTATTGAACTCTTCTGTTGTAGCGTAGGCTTCAGATACTCCAAACGAATTACACAAAATAGAAGCATATGAACCAAAAAATCCACCATAGCATAAAAAGATTGTAGCACCCCAGGTGTTCTCCAGAACGATACACCAAATACCACTGATTATTTGAACCAAACATGATAAGAAAAAAAATGGCCCAATAACAATTGATGCTGTTGTAACGTGTCTTGCCTGACATAAAATCAAACTTATAGTAAATAGAGAAATACCCAGAGCAGCTGCGCCGGCTGGAACTGGATTACCATATTTTCTAGTTGGTTTTGGTAAATATCCCGGATTCAATGTTCCTGAATAAGTGTACATCATATCGCTGCGATCATAAGGTTCATAATTGTTTCGGTATCCCTCAAAATTGTTGATGTTGAATCTACCGTATGGTGTTGGAGTGAACGTCTGTTCATGTTGAGTTGGAATTGAATTATTAAGGTCCGTTTTCGATGTTCTTGATGAAGCATCGGTTTGGTTTATTTCAGCACCCATTTTAGCTTGGCAAGTATATTGGATGAACAATGAAACAGTAAAAAGTTTGAAATTTAAAAAGAAGTTTATGGGAATAAACCCAATTTTATACGCATCTGGACAATGTCTAATTTCTTAATAGCTTTAGCATATCATGTACATGAATTTAATCCTGCAAGAAGTAAATATATTTTACAACTTTGCGGATGTGTGGTTTGTAGCAAATATTAGTTACCGACAATACGCATGGCTTAGTGTTCATAGAAACGTTTATTTGGTGAGTACAAAACATTATTTTACTTTTGAAACTGCCACCAGTATACATAGGTGGTCGCCCTTTCTTTCTGGTTCACCCATCCATCAAAACACAAAGTAGACACAACCCATTCCACTATCGAGTCTTCAAGTGTAGATTATGGAAGGTATTAAATAATTTCTCCTTCTAGCGATGTGTAAGTTTTTGCTTGTTTTCCAACATGCAGTACATATGGTATATGCATCGAGAAACTTTTTTTTTTCAGATTAGCATGTATTTGATAGGCAAAATCCCACGAACGTGGATATGAGTATATGTCAGTCAGTTCTACGAATAACTTTATTATCAGCTATAATCCTGTAGTATTATATGCGAAAAATAAGAGAATACATATTCGAAATACCAAGATTTAGATCAACCAACTTTCACCTGAAAAGTCGTCGGTGCATGCACATAAAGCAAGTCCGAGTCCGAAATTTTTTATCACCAACCAACAACATCCTAAAAACAATCAAATTTTGTTATTAACTGGATCTGGTCGTGAAGCAGTTGATCAGTTCCGTCCTGTTAATTAGCTGTAGTAGCTTGGTCCACGCATGCTTTACTTTTCTCAGCTGTTTTTTGTCCTTCCATGAACAAAGCAAAAGCATCCACAGCTTTGGAGTCCGATATTACTATAAATAAAGCATAAACAACTTTATTTAATCGTCCCACCGCTTCGGTTTGGTACGTTTTGATTATCGTAGTTGCACTCATTATAGTTATGTCATGTTTATCATTACGATAACGGAACGGAATTTTCACATTGGCAGATTCAGTATCTCTTGATCAACAAATTCAATTGCTATTTTACCGTAATCTAAGCCTTTGTATTCGATATCGGACCTTCCACTATTTCCGTTAATAGTGATATCGTTCAGGCAAACCTTGTATAACTTTCTTGAAACTGTTTTGTTTATTAAAATATACTCTTCCTCATTTATGAGACCATCTGCAAACAACGGTTTGATCTTATACTTCACAAAATTTTGTAGAAAAAGTTTCTGTGATAAAGACAATTCATCATTTTTGATCACCATTTTCCCGACTTTTTTATTGAATGAATCGTTTGACTGCTTCTCCAATGTTTTTTCTGTAAGATTTGGTATTGGGATAGGCTCTGACAGCATCAACGGGGACAACGAAGGTTTCGGCACAGCAGTCTTATTCGACTTTTTTCCAGACTCTTTTATTCCACCTATAATGGACTGCAGTAACGATGTCTTGGTTGACATTTTAACTGCATTCAGTAAAGGCTCAACATTAATTTCACCTAAATTATTCTTATCTTTGAGCCTTCTACTAGGTCTTTTCAATTTTTTAACGCAGGAACGGTCAACATTGATCTTTCTCTCAGCACTATCATCATAATTAGCATTCTCAATTTCTTTATTAGTCTGAATCTGATTCAATAAATCCCAGGATTTCTTTTCGTCATTTGTTAATTTCTCGTATTCTTTATCCTTCAGATCATCGTTGATCGCTGGTTTCAAAGGTTTATTCAAATACTTTTTATAAGTTCTATCAGTGATTAAACAATTCTTGGACATTCTCTTATCCAACAGTCGGTGGTTATACACTTGGGTAATGCCACATGATGGACAATTCCAGCCATCGTTACTCAAAAGTGTTACACAATATTGATGAAATTTATAAAGACATTCAAAGCATTCCACAAGCGGTATGCTCCCAGCACATTTGGTTTGACATACAAGACACTCATTCTGTGGATTTGTCAAATCTAAATCTTGACTGTTTCGTATAAAGATATTTGAACTTGTTAATTCGCCGTCTTCGTCAAAATCGTAGTCATCATCGCTATGTAACAAAGTTGCTGAAGGCAGAGGGATGAAAGGTGTAGTGGGTGCCCTTAAACTTGGCTCTCTTTCATCGTTTAAAGTAGTATGCCCAATACCACTGTTGCATTCAGCTTTTATTTCCACGATGTCTAGAAGCTTCTCATGTTGATCAGTAATCATGATTTGCTCTATAGGCTCTCGACATGTTGGGCATGTTTTAGCTCTTTCTGACCAGAGCTTTATACACGATGCATGATAGTAATGGTTACATGGCGATACTCTACCTAGCACTGTTGGTTCTGTAGTATGTGAATTCAAAGGTTCAAGACAGATAGTGCATTCTTGTTTGATATTACCCATACCGTAACGACTTGAAAAAAATCGTTTTTTTGAAATTGAAAATGGCAAGAATAAAGCCTACAGTATTTTAGCACTTAATGACAGTCTGAGCACAATTTAATAGCGGTTTTTCCTCTCTGTACCGTATTATTTAACGAGTAATAGCCAACTAATGTGAAAGATCTAAGGAAAGAGTCCCTCGGAATACGTAAAAATACGCTCGTAAGTCCACTCATCTCGAAATTTATTTGATATTTTCTGTCCCACTTCACACAACACAACCAACAACAACAACAACAAGCAAGCGACCATAAATACATATACAAATACATCACGATGTCTCGTCACCAGTTGGATCTTATTATGTGCTTGAAGCAGCCAGGAACACATATTGGCAAACTTTGTGAAAAATGCGATGGAAAATGTCCAATTTGTGATTCTTTTGTTAGACCAACTGCGAAGGTCAGGATCTGTGATGAATGTGCTTTTGGAAAGGCTGCTGATAAGTGTATAATATGCGGAAACAATGGTGTTTCAGATGCTTACTACTGCTTTGAATGTGTGAAATTAGAGAAGGATAGAGATGGATGTCCTAAGATTATTAATATTGGCTCAAGTAGAACAGATATGTTCTACGAAAAGAGAAAACAAAAAATTGTCCAGGGGTGAGCTATCTTCCCAGAATGTGTTTTGTTGTGTGTGTACATATTGTATTATAATAGGTTTGAGTGGTCGTTTATTCGAATTGTAGATTCAGCTTGTGTCTGTCGTGCGTCGCGACTTGTTTGCCGTCCAAAGTATGTGTCGCGACGTAGAGTGCTGCGCGCACCGGAACTATTATCATTGTAATTAAACCATCATTGGAATTATCAGGGGTACTGAAGGAGGAAACCAACTTGAAAAGGAAACCGAAAGATAATGTCGAATCAATCAGGTATTACATCTTCCCCTGAACTACTACAGTCGTTCAAATTGTTTATTGACAACAAAGATCGATCATTTTTGATAAAAATTGAAAACGAATCAATATTGCCAAAAGAGACCATAAATGGAACTGAATCATTTGAAAAAGATTTTGAGATTGTGAACTCGAAACTATCGAATAGTGAAGCCTTATACATTGTTATCAAGAATGACACTCTTGTGCCAATCTCATACGTATTTATCTCTTTTGTGCCAGATTACGCTTCGGTGAAATCGAAAATGTTGTATGCCTCAACAAAGAATACACTGATTAGAGAGTTGGGTTCAGAGTATTTCAACAAGATATTATTTTTGAACTCGACCGAGGAGGTCACTTACAATGGGTGGCTGGAGATCTTGAGACACGATAGCCTGATTGCACCATTAACAAATGAGGAAATCTCTTTGAAAACAGTAAAAGATCTTGAGAACGAAACTCTGCTATCATCAGCTTATCAGAGAAAGGAACTAGTGAGTCAGTCTTCGGGGGTGCTAACATTCAAGCTCGCTGAAGAAGTCACTGGGGATTTGCAGAAACTTCTAGATTCGAGTAACAACCAAATTATATCCCTAAGCATCGATCTGCAAACAGAAGAAATCAAATTAACATCTATCAGTGACTCAATCTCAAGCCCAAGCGAAATAGTATCCATTATTTCGGATTCTAGTCCTCAGTATAGCTTGTTCAAATTCAAGGGCAACTACTTTTTCATCTATTCTTGTCCATCCGGCTCAAAAGTGAAAGAAAGAATGATTTATGCTACAAATAAGAACGGTCTACTGAACTTGTTCAAGGATCAGTACGGAATTCAGTTTAAATCTGTTATTGAAGTTGGCAATTCTAGCGAGATTGAACTGAGTGAATTTGAAACTAATAACACTGTTAACGAAAACGAACACCTGAAATCTGGGTTAAAATTCGATAGACCATCACGTCCTGGCCGTAGAAGATAGACGGTTACCACCCACTCGCACACACACACTTTTGTGTATATAGACACATATAAAGCAAAATAAACGAATTAGAACTGTACCACGCTTACTACTCGTATTGCAATATATTACTTATTTATTAGGTAATACCATCCACTTTAGTGCAAATGCACCACAATTATTGTTAATCGTGCGCACCCTACTTCTGAACTACTATAAAAGAAACAAAAGTAATAAGGGGTTAAACACTTTGTTTGTTTTACTTCAAGGAAGAACAACCCAACTATCATAGAAAATGGCACAATTGATTGGTAAAGCGTTCAAGTTATCAAACGGTAATCTAGTTCCTGCCCCAGCTTTCGGTACGGGTACTAAATGGATAGTAGATAAAAGAGCAAAAGAATTGAGTAACGGTATTGATGAAGACATCGTTACTGGGATTGTTACCTCTATTGAAAAAGGGTTCACCCATATCGATACTGCAGAGATCTACGACACCCATGTTGAGGTTGGTGAAGCAATCAAGAAATCAGGCAAGCCAAGAGAGGAGCTGTTTGTAACCGACAAGTATTTCCCTAATAATGAGTCTCCATACAAACAATTAACTGAAGGTTTAAAGCTTTTGGGTTTGGATTATGTTGACTTGTATCTGATCCATTCACCATTTGTTGGAAAGAACAGCTCGCTGGCAACTGTTTGGAAAGATGCTGAAAGACTTTTCAAAGAAGGTCTTGCCAAAAACATTGGTGTTTCAAATTTCAGAGTTGAAGATTTGAAAACAATTCTTGAGATTGCTGAGATTAAACCAGTTGTGAACCAGATCGAATTCCATCCTTATTTGCAAGATCAAACTCCTGGAATCCTCGAGTTTTCTCAAAAGAACGGACTACTAGTTGAGGCTTACTCCCCAATAGCTCAAGGTAAGCCTGGCCCAATAGACCCAATTGTCTCAAAGCTTTCTCAGAAATATGGCAAAACTTCAGGCCAAATCATTCTAAGATGGGTTTTACAAAATGGTGTTTTACCTGTCACAACTAGTTCAAAACCAACAAGAATTTCTCAATCTTTGGATATCTTTGACTTTGAATTAACCCCCGAAGAAGTCTCAGAAATTTCAAAAGCTGGAAAAGAAAAACACCTACGTCTGTTTTTTGTTGAAAAGTTTGAGTAGAATAGTATCTTATATGATATAACCTTATTTCCTGCTCGATTCTTGTAGTATTTGAATTTGGTAGTTTATATATATGTGTCCCGTAACATGGAAGGGCTCCAAATCGAACTGAAAAATTTTGTTTTATTTCATGACTCTCACAGAGATATTAGAGAAACTTCTCAGCACTTCTACAGAAAGAAAACCTAGGTATGGCAGAACAAATCGCGAAGGATGCTCGTATCGCATCTACGATTCTTAAAACACTCTCGGACGGGTCTAGAAGTGCAGCTCTTTTTACTGTTTATGATGCTTTATTGAGCTCAAAAGAGTCGATTCTAGAGGCGAATCGTAAAGATATGAAATCGGCCGAAGAGTTAAATCTTTCGTCCTCGTTGATTAAGAGACTCGATTTGAGTAAAGGTGATAAATATGACACAATGCTACAGGGAATAAAGGATGTGGCAGTTTTGGAAGACCCGGTTGGTAAAATCACTTTAGCTACTAAACTGGATGAGGGTTTAGAATTATTTAGAGTAACTTGCCCAGTTGGAGTGTTGTTGATAATCTTTGAATCAAGACCTGAGGTAATTGCGAACATTACGGCATTAGCTATCAAATCTGGTAATTCGGCCATTTTGAAAGGTGGTAAAGAATCTCTGCATACTTTCACAGAAATGGCTAAAGTCGTCAATAAGGCTCTAAGTGAAACTGAAGTTCCAAAAGATGCCATTCAATTAATTGCTACAAGACAAGATGTTGCGAATCTGTTGAATCAAGATAAATATATTGATCTCGTTATTCCAAGAGGCTCAAATGAGTTAGTTCGTAATATCAAAAACAACACAAAAATCCCAGTGTTAGGGCATGCCGATGGTATTTGCTCAATCTATGTTGATAAAGATGCTGATTTGCAAATGGCTTCGAAAATACTTATTGACGCCAAAACTAACTATCCTGCTGGATGCAATGCTGTGGAAACTCTACTGATTCATGATCAACTAGGTCCAAAATTAAATGAAATACTGGATCCTTTAATCAATGCTGGTGTCACGCTACATATTTCTCCAGAACTGAAAAGTTTTTTGAAAACGGGTCCAAAAATTGTTGATGCTGTTGATGGTGATTTTGATAAAGAGTTTTTGTCATTTGACATTGCTGTCAAATTAGTCGATTCGGTCGAAACTGCAATGTCACACATAAATATACACTCTTCAAAACATACAGAGTCCATAATAACTGAAAATAAGCAAACGGCAGAAAAATTCTTGAAAGGGATTGACTCTTCTGGTATATACTGGAATGCTTCCACAAGATTTGCTGATGGATTCAGATATGGATTTGGTGCTGAGGTTGGAATTTCGACTAATAAGATACATGCTAGGGGACCTGTAGGTTTAGAAGGTTTGGTTTGTTATCAATATCAATTAAGAGGGCATGGTCAAGTTGCCGGTGATTATGCCGGTGCTGGTGGCAACAGAGCTTTTATTCATCAAACCATCGATATTAAAAATGTGACCTTATAATAATGATCCCTACAATATTTTGGAGTTTAAAGCTTCCTATGTATAACGAAAATAAATGGTTAAAGTTCTAATGATTATGATACACTCCATTCAAAGTAAAATTACGTCTAACTCCTAATTCCGTTGCTTTTATTCTAATACAATTCGTTAAAATGATCAAATACCAGACAATTTGAAATCCGTCTATGCAATTGCTTCTTTCATTTCACCGTATTGACCTCTTGCTTGTGTAGTATCATACATACGAACAATTCTATCTTGACCCTCTTCTGCCTGTGAAAATGCAAAACCTCTCTGTTTTCTCATTCGTTGTACTTGTCTGACTTTTCTAATAGCTTTTTGAAATTGTTCGATTCTTGGTCTGTAATCAGAAATATTATATTTTTGAATTTCCTGGACAAAATGATAACTTTCTGGATAATACATTCTTCTGTAATATTTCCAAACAAAATCTCTTAGCAAACAGAGCGAAGATAAAACAAAAACCATTGCCCAAAAAGTCAAAGAAGTATATAAATGTGACAGAACACCACGGTATTCCGTGGAAACATTGATCAATGGTGCAATAGAAGCATAGATGGGGAAAAAGATTAACCAAAGTAAAAATGAGCCAGGAATTGCAATCAAAGTGAACTTGGTCCACATATTCGTGACTAATGCAGCTTTTCCTAAAACTGTAAGTACTGAGGTAGTATAAATCGCAGTACCAAAAGTCCAATGATCTGCAATTAATCCTGAACTTAAAGCTCTACCATTTTGATAAAATAAACTAGCACCAATAAAAATAATCAGTGAATGGTAAAAACCATTGATAACCCAACCCCAAAAAATAGTGACTGTGAAAAATTTTCCCTTTTGGCCCAACTGATATAGTTGAGGATAACGATCTAATAATCTGGCGGAAACAAACTGATCAAACACACCTAAAACGAATGGGGGTAAAACGGTGAAAAGAACATTATAAAAAGTCAGAGTCCAAGACTCCATCAAGGATTGACCTGAATAACAATTCAAAAAGACAAACCAAAACTGGGTCATGTATAAAGCGATATTTTTATAAAAAGAGTATAAGATAGACTGACTGATTCTTTGATAACTCCAAGAGCCATGAACTAAAAGTAATTTTTTCAAATATTTAAATTGGCCAATTGCAAAATCAGCACTTCTTGCAGCTTGTAGACCTTCCATACCACTAATGCCAACACCAACATGGGCGGCTTGAATCATACTAACATCGTTGGCACCATCACCAATGGCTAATAAGAGAGCGTTTTTCTTTTTCTTTACCAATTTAACAACTAATGCTTTCTGTAGAGGTGAAACTCTGCAACAAATCACAGCTTTACAAGTACAGCCTAATTCGATAAACAAATCATCTAATTCTGGTTCTAGCGCAAAGCCCAGAGACTTACCATCAATGATTAAAGCCAAAGTATCGATCTCACTTTTAGTAATTTTATGTTCTCTTATAGCTGCTAGTTTTGTCATTAAGTTTTCTCTTGTTGCTTCTTTTGTGTCCTCGTTAACAATCAAGAGGTTCATATCCTCACTTAATAACTTACAACTCATCCCAATATTTATGGCAGTTTCTTGTCTATCACCAGTCAACACCCAAACCTTGATTCCTGCATCCTGTAAAGTGTGAATAGTTTCTGGAACACCATCTTGTAACTTATCTTCAATTGCTGTCGCACCCAATAAAAACAGGTCCTTTTCAATCAAATCTGCAACTTTATCCAATTCATCTGATCTGTTATCTAGGGTAGTGGAAGCTTTGTTGTATAGAATTGACCACGCATTATATTCTTCAATTGGAACATCTCTTGATGCTATACATAGTGTTCTTAGACCTTCAACTGCATAATCTTCAAGATGTCTCAATGTAGAGTCGACGTAAGGATTGTTTTCTTTCAATCTTTCCGTAATGACTGTATCGGCTCCTTTACAGAATAACTTGATTGAACCATCAGGGCATCTGAAAATTGCAGACATCCTTTTTCTGGTAGAATTAAACTCACAGATATTCAATAAATCGTAAGTTAAATCTTCATTGGAGTTGTCTAAATGTACTGTAATCGACTTTGGTTTACGAATTGTAAATTTATAACCCAAATCAGCACCACCCTGAACTAACGCTCCCTCATCTGGCGAGGCAGCTTGGTATTTGATAAAACCGTTGGCTTGGACCTCAGGAATGACAGTATGGCATGCAGCCAATAAAGTTAAAAATTCATCAATAACATGAGAATCCTCACCAGTTAAAAGATTTTCATTAAGTTTCTTAAATGTATGGAAACCAACTTCAACACCATCGATTATTTGAGCATTCCTATCTTCTGGAATTTCATCAATGTAGCAATGACCTGCAATTGAGCATGATTTGAATTCCATAATATTTCTTGTTAAGGTACCTGTCTTATCACTAAAAATATACTCAATTTGTCCTAACTCCTCAACCAATGATGATGTTCTGACTACTGTTGGTGTATCAGTTTCTGCATAGTACATATCCAAATCGGAAGCGATCATATACGCTTGATAGTACTTGATTATTTCAACGGTAACAAATAATGAAATTGGAACTAAATTAGAAAACAAAATCCAATAAGTCAATATATCTTTGAAGAACAAACCAATTTTATTTGTGCCTTCCAAGTACAAATAAGATAAGTCCTTTGAACGTGTAGATATTTTAATCACATTACCAAAGGAAGAAATCAGCGATAGAACTATTAGCATTAGAAATAGGGCTACGATCTGCAAGTTAATAATTCTTTCAACCGCAGTTCTTTTAATTGGAGTAGCGGTTGCATTTCTCATTAGCTTAGTTTCATGGCCCGTAAAGATTACAATACCATGAATCCAAGGGGTGTTTCTCAAAGTTGCCCCCCTCAATAGTAACTGATCCGGTGAAAGAGAAATCTCAACGTTGTTTAAAGTTAGAGTCCCTTCATATGTATATAAACTTGAATTTGGTTGTTCTGACAATACTTTACCTGTACTTCTTATCAAGTCACCAGGTGAAACCAAACCAGCCGTTTCCTCTTTTGATTGTTTAATTTTCAAGTTCGTTTCACCGTCCAAATTTGCAGTTTCGATATAACACAGACCTTCAGGTTCAGATGATGCCAGTAAAATCAAGTCTGCGGGTATATCTTCTTCAGACTTGACTCTTACTATATCCCCAACTGATATGTTAATCCATTTTTTTGCAACAAAATCGCTATGTGCTGAAGCCAGTACCTCAATTCTAGATGAATTTAACTCTTTATCAGAGCTTGCTCTCTTCAGGTCTTCCATGATTTCTTTCAGAGCCGAAACCAACAAAACAATCAGGAGTGTACCAATAGTAGTATATCTATTTGTTGGTGAGACGTTTGGAACTTGTTGAATTATTGAAGTAAACAAAAAAAATAGATTGGCGTATTTGGAGAATTCCTGAAACACAAACTTTGGTAAAAATGTTGCAACGTTGTACTTGGTAGTTGAAATATGATTGTCTTTATAACCAAATGCATCGTTTGAAGCTTTATCGTTCAAGTGAATTATTCTTGGTCCCAACTGAGCAGCATTTTGATTCTTGTTACGGCGGAGCAACTTATTGTATAAACGACGAACGTCAAATGGATTCTTAGTGTCCTCATCCAGATCTTTATCTGGTGGTGGTCTTGAGTCAATATGCTCGCTGTCATCAAAAGGATCGTTACTATGGTGTGCTAGATTGTCCAACGGAATGTCCATGCTATTGTACTGCTGTCCTAATCCTAATCTCGATTTGACGTTTGAGTACAGCGACTTTATTCCTGAAGGCTGTGAAGGCTGGAATACAGGAGCCGTCGCAGCTCTGAAGTCAATATCGTTTTCAACGTATTGTGATGGATCATCAAACGGGTCCCTGTAGCCACCGTCCTCTTCGTCAAAGTCATACGTCTCCTCGTTGATAACACCGTGCCTTAAATCGTTAAAATCGTTATTGTCAACAACCGGATTTCCATGTAGGCTGTTGTATTGAGCACCTGAAGCTTCTGGCTTTGAGCCAAGTACAGCTGAAGCCGGTGGTGAGTTCGACAGCAAATCTATATCAAAAAAGGTGCTGCCGGGCTGAGTTTCCTCGTCCTCATCGAAAGGGTTGCCAGTATTCGATGATTTTGCTGGATTATATGACATTATTATATGGGCTCAGTTTTTTTCAAAAAAAATTCAGCTTTGAAAGTGGGCAAGTCTTTGATATTGTTTAAGCCCAGAAAAATTAAATAGATACAACAGAATCAAAATATCTGACTTTCTTTGACGACCAATTGATTATTGTTTTGTTGCCGTTATAATTCATAAAGCTTAGATTTGTTTGTATGAATATTCTTCCTGTGTTAGTGGCACTTGGACTCTCAAAAAACCCATATATTGGTAGGAGACACATGTGTATAACCAGATTTCAAAACTGGCCTAATGTGATTTGCTACAAATATGGTCTTGAAAATTAGCACAAAGGATACTTTTTTAGTAAACTAGTATAAACAAAAACAAGTGATGCAAAGCTAGTAATGAATAAATGCTCTATATGTATATATAGAAGATAAAAATGAAAACAATAGTATAACCCAAAATTCCTTAAATTAATAATAAAAACAAATTATGATACATGAAATATAAAGTAATGGAGGTCCAGCATCTAAGTGTGCAAGGCAACCGCACTGACATTTGTAAGAGGCTCTTCTTCGTATTCAACTTCAACTCTGGCACGTCTTTTGGTACGTGCATTTTTAGCACTCGTTTTCTTGCGTTTTTTGTTATCCTCGTCGTCACTTGAAAGATCAGAGTCAGTCTCCTCTTCAGATGCTTGTTCTTCGTCGGAATCGTCGCTTCCGTCTAACCACTTCTCGAGGTCTTCAACGTCAACAAAATCCTCTTCCCCATCGTCCGAAACATACTCAATTTCACCAACATCGCTATCTTCCTCTTCCAATTCACTATCGAAATCCTCATCCTCGTCCTGGAGTTCTTCGTTTTCATCTTCGACAGTACCCAGTACTCTTTTCCAAATTTTCTCATCAACGTTCAATGGTTTATCACCATAAGCACCACTCTTCAGTCTTTCCAACAGCTCTTTCTCTATTGCTTTTTCAATCTTGGCAGCAATCAGAGCCTTTCTTTCTCTGGTTTCTTCTCTTCTTTTAACTTTATGCTTAACACCAACGTAGTGTCTTTCGTCTTCTCTCAGAGCCAAACGACGCTCAGTTATTGCAACTTGAGTCAATCTCGTCAATCTCTGCTTACATTTGTGGATCAAAAACTTGTTCCAGTAAAGCAAATGATTATCGACTTGTTCCAAGGCTTTGGTGTAATTCTTCGATAGTTTGATTCTTTCCCATAACTTTGACGGTGTGTGTGCTCTTTCAGCAGTTTTCATATAGAGATACAGCTTTCCATCCACGTTCTTGACCGTGGCATATTTAGCGTTAGCTAACGGACATGACTGTCTTGAACATAGACCACTGACGTTATATTCATTTCTACAAAAGTTTTGATTTTTCGTTGTTTTCAATTTGAATGCACAAAATTGTTGATTGATAACTTGCCAAATGATCTGAGTTAATTGAGTTAGTAAAATGATCTTTCAATTTACATTGGTATAACTGTGCTAATACTTACTTCATCAGACATCTTTCACTAAATTTGCTGACTTTGAAAATATATATAGTAGTACAAATGGTAATAAAAGTTTTTCAATACTAAAAGAGAGGAAAAAAATTATAAAATTTTTTTTGTATTACCCGGTGAAAAAGCATCGAATTATGTAATCAGATGGAAAATCAAACCAAATTCCGGTGAGTTGATTGGTTATATTTCCGAGGGTTACTTCTACAGATAGCACTACGAAAAATTTGCAAGAATTATGAATAAATTTACATTGCAAGATATTTTGTATAATACGCACAAATCACTTGATCAGTTGTAAGCATCTGTCCATCTCATCCTCAGTCAGGGATTTTATATACAAGCATTTGCTCAATAGTTCATCGTTTTTTTGCAATTTATAGAAGTTTGACCACTGAATACAGGAAACCAACGATTTGATAATGTTTGAAACGGTTTTAAACTTACCGAAGTTGATCAGGCCGTTGTTCTTTGCCAGATAATTTGGTTTTTCATTATTGAAAGTCATATCACTCAAGTATAATCCAACAAACGGTATACATCCTTTTGATGGTATTATTGAATTGAGCTCAATTCTTAAGTTTAAAAAATTCTTGAACGGCTCAGATATTTTTTCTAAATTTTTCAGTATCAGTATATCACCGGGCTCAATAGTCGACCATGTTTCCTTCAACTTGGAAACCCTGACTGACGTTAGTGCAAGCAGAATTTGCATTAATGTTGAATAGTTTTGCAAAGCTTTACAGTGTTGCGCAACATGAATAAATCGCTGGATTGTGAATTTTCTTAAAGTTAAATCCCTGGTCAGTAAAATTTCCGACACAATCCAATTAACTGTCAAGTTAAATCGTGAGATGTTCAACTCAATACCTCTGACTTTATTATTTTGAATCAATAACTCCAACCAGCTGTTTATCGGAATTAAATTATGATTCCATTTAAGTTCGATTAATTCTCTCCAGTCAATCTCTAATAAAGAATCTTTTTCAATTAATGTAAATTGCTGTGCTATTGCTAGCGACTCATAACTTAATATGAATGGAATATGATTTGAGTTGTTTTCTATCGAGAGTTTTGGATTGTTATTCATATTGTAATTTGATAGTACCTTAATCATGAGATCAGACGCATCAGGTAATTGTTTGTTTTGATTCATAGACCTGTTTGGTGTCGCAAAGAGGTTGGTCGTTCTTCTGTTTTCAATGAAAACACTTTCCCTCTTCTTTTTAAGAGGAGACTTTTGAATGTCTAATGCTTCAATCCTTTTGATTAATCCTAGAGAGTCAATAGAACTTTCAGATGAATCCCCGTCATTTCCAGTGTGCTGCTCCTGCTTGTCTCTTGTATTCGGACCATCAACATATGTACCTTCTAATTTCAATAAGGCAGCATTAACTGGATCGCTATGAATTGAGTCATCTGGAATGGCAGCTAAGTCGGCAATTACTTCACTGTTAACACCAGGATACGGAATATTAGAAGAACAATTGTTTGACGACATCATACTTATCGAAGTGTCAGGAATCTCTACTTCGTTTTCAATATCTATGATTTCATTCTCAAAGTTTGAATCAAGGGCTTCGGTATTGTAATTCATGAATTTCAATTTAGACTTTTTGATCTCATCAATCATTGTGACCTTTTCAGCGGTTGATCTTTGTACGTCCACCGAAATCAGAACTGGCGATTTTCCAGTATCAAAAAGTGAATCATCGTCATTCGAATGTTTGTTTGAAACATTATCAGAAGAAAATTCATCGGAATACAATACAATGGAATCCGATTTATGCTCTGGTGATTTTTCCAAATTTCTTTGAAAATCGCAGCTAAGATAAGACTTGTTGAAAGCATTCGTAGATTTAATGATTGATCTGTTGGAAAGATATGATAAATGATTTCTGTTTTTTATCGTTAGGCCTGCGTTTAGTGAATCAACCGATATCATTGATGCAAATCTTGAAGGTTTTTTAGATCCATCTGGCTCAAAAGAAGTAAATGATGGGATACGATTTAATTCGTTAGGTGATATTTCTTTCAACGATGGTGGTGATGATGAAAATGATGACGATTTAGATATCGGTTTTTTTGACCCAAATGTCAATAAATCCTCATTTGATGAATTTTTTAAAGAAGAGCAGTATGACAGTTTTTTAGTTTTTTCATAATTATTTACCACCTCATTGTTTGAGTGATTTATATCATTTAATTTGTTGTATTTTTCTAAGAGTTCTGAATTAGTTGTCGATATGAAACTCGAGTTAGAATTATTTTTAATCTTTAAAAATTGACCAGTTGCGTTGTAATATGTTATCTCTTCATTTTCTCTGATGAAATTTTCTAAGTCTAAAACATGATCGCTTTCATCAATAATAGGATTAACTATGCTGTTATCGAAATCAAATTCTGCTATATTGGTCTGTCTAATTTCTGATTCATTAGATTCAGAATCACACAGCACATTAGATTTATTGATTCCTGATGACTTACTGGATTCTATGTTATGGCTTTTGGTACTGTTGTGATCATCAGCATTATTATTATTATTGCAATTGTCATTGTTGTGGTCAACAAAATCAAATTCACTGCTTTGATTATTCTCAAATTGTTTCAAATTCTCAAAGGCGGATTTTTTCTTTAGTTTATCGTTACTTCTATTGATAAACTTATTATCTACTCTTGAGTTTAAACCTTCCGATAAAGTAGAATCATACGATATGTACGATGTTATTGAATGATTATCAGGACGAGAGTTTATTAGACGACTGTTTTGTTGTTGTTGTTGTTGTTGTTGTTGAAGTAATTGTTGCAGCGAAATTACTGAGTTTGCAATGTTCGAAATGGTTTCACAAACATTCAGGTTGTCAATCATCGATGGAACAACATCAAGTTCATCATTTGTAAAAGTAAATCTGTCTATGTTATTTCTGTACTTTTTATCTTTTTTACCCAACAAACCACAGTTTTGCAAAATGTCATAATGATAGTTAATAAGATACGATAATTCGTCTATTGTTCTTGCACTTAGTAAATCAAATTTTTCTGAGCTATGGTCAATCAGGTTATCTAACGACTTTTTCGAGTGAATTTTGATGTTGTTTATATACATATCCTTGCCATTGGTACTATGATTCCTTGTGTTTTGAAGTGGTTTCGTTTGAGCCAGCGTAGGAGACGGAGTGTTTGACAATGATTTAATCCAGTTCTCTAAAATTTCTTTCAATTTGTGAATTTGCTTTGGAGCTCTATTTTGATTACTATCGGTTAACAGTTCAGGTAATTTTATATCTTCCATTTTTTTAGCCGGTGTAGGTGGTACGAAGCTTGACACTTTGGAACTGTCCAGTAATTTTATATCGTGGCCTCTAATCAGTATGGATTTATAATTGTTTTGATTATTAATGTTGCCATGTGCCTGTTTGTTCATATTTAAAGAATTATTTGGAAACAAAAAGTTCAGTGTTGTGGAGGGTTGGGGGGTTTTTGGGATTTCTAATTTGTAGTTTTGATCTTCACTAATAGAAATGATTCTTGAGTTTCTCAAAGCTGGATCATTCAATTGCCTCAACTTATAAAGCGAGACTCTTTCTTGCTCCAAGTTCGCTAACTTAAAGCTCGAGTCAATGTTCAGTGGAATTGATAAGTTATAGATTGAATTCAAACAGTTTATCCAAGATTTTTTTATATTTATTATGATTCTATGAACGAACTCATCATCGTGTGAAACCAACTGATTGATCTCCGTTATGAAAAACCTTCTCAGTTCAAAATCGTTTAAAAAATCGTCGTTGAAGTAGTTCAGCAACCAATGTCTGATTACGACAAATATCCTTATAAGTGTCAGCTTACCAACTGAGACTCTTTCTTTGTCTGAACGAGCCGAACACAACAGGTCCAAGCACCATGTCAGGCGCTCAATAAGTATGTACAGCAAATTAATTGGTTTCAGAAAAAACCTGTATGTCAGGAAGAAATCAGATATGAACTGGTAGTTGATTTGAAAAGGTGAAGTCAGGTGTATTATAAGGGCGTTCAGATCCGAGTATATTGGAATATTGGAACTATCCAGTTTGATAACCTCAACACTAGTGGGTGTGGGATAGTATAAGTCGTTGTTAAATATTGATGATATCATGTTGAGGTATATTTCATTATTCTTCTCTTGTTGTTGAACTAATGCTGATATTGCTAGCGACGGTCAAAATGTAAACAAAGAAACACTAAATCCAGTAAGCAACCGCTTTCTTAAACAGTTATCAAGTACGTTTCCACCTAGATATCACAAATCAGCGCGGTCTTTGCTTGTCCAAACCAAAAAAGAGATGAAAAAGAAATCAGAATCAATGTCAAAATCAATGAGTAAACAAGTCAAAAAAAAAATGCTAATGTTATTATATCAACGAAAACAAACGCGGTGGAAAAAAATACAGTGACTGCCATAATATTACGGGTTTGTTCAAAAAAAACTGTAATGGTAGGGGAAACACATATGGTTATAAAGAAATGGTGTTTCGGATACGGTAACCGGAACTCTACAATTTTTTTCAGTGGTACAAATTAGTTTCATATATGGAGGTAAATGGACTTATTGAACCCTTTAAGAACATGTCAGGCGTATCTGGAAAGCATAAAAAAAAGAGACAAAGGACTCCCCTATCATGCACAAACTGTCAAAAGAGAAAGACCAAATGCGATAGAGGAAGACCAGCTTGCTTTAACTGTGTTAAGTATAACGCTTCAAATCATTGCTTTTACTCAGAACCGGTCTGGTGCAAGACAGGTTCAGAAGTATCACAAGCGCAGCCAATCAATGAGAATGTCGAGGAGTTGAAAGAAGAACTCGAGTATTTGAGAAAAAAAGTATCGTATCTGGATAGTAGTGCCAGCGTCGGTGTTCACCAACAGTCGAGTAGCCCTGCCGGCAATTTTGAGCAACGCGGATACGTACCACAACAACAACAAAGTCAGGGACTACTTAACGATCAAACAACCTCTCTAATTGGTTCTTTCAGCTACCCAGGATCACCGCAGTACATTCGACAAGTTCAGCATCCTACTGTTCTTCCGAGTAACGATGCCTCGTTCTTAGCAACGTCCCAAAAATCAAACTATTTTCAGCACAACAAACTGTCGGTATCAAACATAACACTGCCATCGCTCACAGAAGAGCCTGAAGATTCGCAGAAGATCGACTACTATTCTGATTATTTTCCGTTGAGGATAAAGGAGGCCACAACATATGCTTATCGTCCTTTATCTTATTTTGCATTGATGAGAAAGGATCCGTTTATGTTTGTCTTGTTTGAAGAGTTGTCCAGTCGGATTATTCAAATACGTCAAACAAAAAGACAAGAGATTCAGGAATTATCGATTTCCAAAAACATCTCAAATTGCGATGCGTTAGCACTGGATATTGAAAAGAATGAATTGAGAAAGATACAGATAAGTAATTTCATCACCATGAAAAGATCAAAAGCTGACAGCCTATTGTCATTTGGCATCTTGGAAACTAAGAACTCGGAAGCAGCCAAACTTCACCTGATCAAAGCGATTGAATCGATGCTCCCAAACCTAAAAGCTTTCCATTTGTATATTAACAGATACTTCAAGTATGTTTCTCCATTTTTTCCAATTATTGATGAAACACGGTTCAAGCATGAGATTTACAAGCTATTTCGTATTGATCCAACTCAGATTGACAAAGAGATTCCCCTGAAAATACATCATGTGTTGAAATTAGATTTTGCAAATATCGCAACCATTCTCATTATTTTGAGATTCACGTACTTAACATTGTACAATGTCAATAAATTCTCAGATACAGAAAAAAACTCCACCATTGAGTATCTATCAGGATTTCCGATTTCAATCAACTTTATAAATATGGCAGAAATGTGTATTTCACAGTATAGAATATTAAGGAAGTCAACCTTAGAAATATTTCAAGCATTATTTCTACTAAAGATCTACATTGTTCATGGACCAGAAGATTCAGATGGTATAAATGAAGACCAATCGGAAATTCTAACGGCTACTATTGTTGGTATGGCCACGACCATTGGTTTAAATAGAGATCCAGTATACTATCAAAAGAACTTGGAGTTTTTGCAATCTAAAAAGTTCAAATCTTTTGATCCAAAGTCGAATACGAATCTGGACTGTATTTCTGATCTGGAGTTGAATGACCTGAAAAGAAAAATCTGGCATTTGTTATGCTTTTTAGATTGTAGCGAGTGTGTATTGGGACGAACATTAACGAACTTTGATGAAGAGAATTGTGATGTTGAATTGCCAAAACGTTACAATACATCGTTTGAGGAGTGGCAATATAAGTACTACTTTAATGGTTTTCATTCTTTAAAATCGTTGCTCATGTCAATAAAAAGTATAAAAGTAATACCCACTATTAATGGAATAATCAAGAGATTGAACGAAGTGGAAAATTATTTAATCTTGAACAAAATTACTATAGAGTATTGTTTTGATTTGGTGCAAGATATTACGTTTGATGAAATATTAAGGAAAGTTAAATCAATTGCTTCTTTTTTACAGATTAAATCATTGATTTTACACAATTACTATACTTTTTTCTTGAAATATGAGGACTTAGACGATTCAAAACAGAACACTTTTTATTTCAAGTATTTGGAAAAAGCTTTGACTACGTCCTTGGATATTTTACTAGTGTCAACACGTTATATTAATAAGTATAACGAGATAGAGATTCAGAAATTTAAAGGTTTTGATTTCTATGTATTACCATTTGTGGAAACCAGTATGATGAGAGTTGGTGCCCTCTTGACCAGTTTAGGGCTGAGATGCTTTTTAAATATAGACATTTTACACAATTTGGCGAATGAAAAATCCAAGATTTTGAAGAAATTGGTTGATAACTTGATCAAATTGCTAGAGATTGGTTCCTATTCACTTTACAAAATAAGTTTCCAGTATTACCAGACTTTCAAGATAATTCACGTTTTAAATTTCTTTAAAAAATATCTGAATGAAAACTCATTAAATCAAAGAAATGGCAATACTACGCTAAGTAGATTGAAAACTCAGTCTAATTTGCCAAAGTTCAACTGCTTAAAAAACCTAACTCCAGCAGAACTGAAAAAACTAGTACATCACACAACAAAGACTTTAAAAGAGTTTGAACACTTAACGTCGGTAGTGAATGTTGAAGATAACGTTAAAGATGTATCAAATAATAATTTTCATCCGTTCCAAGTCAATACCACTAATATCAATGTAAATATCAACGAACTATTAGCGGACAATGCTGTTTTCAACGACACCTTTTCAATCATTGATACTGAATATGACAGGTACTTTGATCTCATCAGTAATTTTGAATTAAATAAATAAAATAAACAATAACGATTTGTATTCAATTATATGTGTAAGTTTGTGTAAGTTTGTTTATATTTCTACACGATTGTGTGGAAATAAATTTTAGCAGGCGTGAGCTTATTTCCGAGATATTAAGTTTACCCGGACTTAGATTGTTATATCATTTCATCTTTCTAAAGTTCGCTTGTCAACACTTGCTGTTATATGTTGTAGGACTTTCAGAAATTCAGAACCATAGAAATCCAGGCTCCATTGTACCGATAGTTTTTGTGAATACTTCTTCTGTTTATGGCCGAGTCACCTTTCAGGAAAGATATGTTCAGCAAAGTTGGATTCGAAACACCACCGTCAACCCCAACATTATTAAAAACACCTGTATTCCAAGATCAGGCTTATTTACAGACACCACAATCCTCGAGGAATTTGATATCTACACCATGTCATTCTATTACGTCTTCAACGACACCGAATGGATTTTCACCGCTTGATAATAACCATCGTTTAGAAGCTTCGTCCTTTGCATCACCAATAAACGAAAATTTGAATATTGACTCAAAATACTTACCACATTACTCGAATTATTCAGCTGTTGA
>JAJMCJ010000090.1:0-35427 GCA_030572875.1 Wickerhamomyces kurtzmanii | reverse complement strand
TTATGATATCACTACAAAAGAGAAGTCCATGCTGCTGTGCATTCCAAACTCAAAGGGTCTGAGTGTGAACAACAAGAAATTGGCAGATGCATACTCTATTAGAACTGGTTGTGTTACAGTTTTGTTGGACGTTTATGATGATGACCCGTTGAATGACGTTCAACTGCAAAACATAAACAAGAAATCTGAGACGAGTTTTATTAGTAAATTCAAATCACTCACGTTAGAAGTTGCCTCAAATTTTAGAATAAACTATTGGATATCGTCGCATTCGATTTTCAGCACTTTTGATAAAAATCTTAACTCCTATAACGATACTTCGTATTGGCTGAATGTAAAAGAGTCAATCGAAGAGTTATTAATTACTCATAAAGTTGAAAGCACAGTAGTGATTGGTTTTTCATTTGGATGCGGTGTTGTTTCTAAGTTAGGTACCATAGATGCAAAGTCTATTAAGAATAATGATGTTGACATCAGTTCAATTATTAAAGGCGTCGTTTTAATACATCCATTATTGATACCAAAAGATATTATCAGATATATTAAAAAACCAACTTTACTAATTGTTGGCTCAGAAGATTGTTTTTATGAGGAAAAAGATCTGAAAAACTTTGAAAGGGATTTACAAGACATAAGCTTCAACGACCTTGATCACGATAACGAGGAAGAAAGCTATAAATATGTTCAATTCAAACAAAAAGAGAATTCGCCTCATGGATTTGCTGTGGTTGGGGATTATAATCCAAACCAAATCGGTGACTTTCCAAGTAAAACAGCTGCAGTGGTTTGCGACTGGACTTTAAACAGATTGAGTATGTGATTATGAATTATTCAAATACTCACTAATGGGTAACGATTTTTCAATATTTTTGTACCCACAAATGTTAAAGAGATACGAAATTATTCTATAGCATAGCTAAACCTTTGGTTCAACTTCATCCAATTCTTCTCTCAGATCTCGGATATATAAAAATATGATTCCAATGGATACTATGGTCAAAAACGCAAACGGAACCCAAGTCATAGATTGCGCTTTTTTGCCAACATTACCAGATACGATGTACATGGAGGCTGGGTCTATTAGTTTTTCGCCAGCTTTACTGGCAATATGAGACCATACAGAGCCCAATCCCCATAACAGTGAAAGAACCGGTGATAAAACCAAGCAAAACTTATGGACATATTCCTTATATGGCAAATAGGGAATAGTCATATAAAAAACGAACAGAAATAAGATAATTGAAAGAATCAAAGTCGCCATTAAAATATATGGGTGGTTAACTTCATTTGAAAACGTTGATGCCAGAGTAATCAAATTTAGTGTGGCCGTCGTCGTATTTGATGATGTATCGTACAATGAAACTCCAGGATACTCATTGAATGATGATAAATTGTTTTTTGAGGTGCATGTTATCAAGTCATCAATTTCAACACAGATACCGGTATACCCACATTTTACCTTCATGCTTGAGAGGCTTGAATGGTTGGATGATTCATATGACTCTTCAATCAGATCGTACATTGAAGATGATGAATTGAATTGATACTTTATTAGGAAAATGCTAGGGTATGAAGACGATGTTGATGAACATCCCAGTAGTAAGAATGCTAATATGAAAATTGAAATGAATAGCAATAGCATTATGAAAATTCTAGGCATTTTTTTAATGAAAAACCAGTAGACTGTAAAAGAAATCATTGTTTTGTATTGTACGTAATCTCTATCAATGACTATTTGTAGTTGGGGGTATTGTAATGTTGACAAATGGCTGCTATTTCAACCATGAGAAATATGGAATCTGAAGCACTATATATATATATCGATTAGCTTCCTTTTTAAATATTACAACACAAGTACAAAACGTTGCTGGATCGCGGTGTTTCCACTTGGACTCATATGTGTTTCGGAATTGATTCATGTTTTTAATGGAGAACGACCACTTGATACTATTTTTAAAGAATCCTACGAGCGACATCATCATAAAAAAAACAAAAATTGTTCCTCTATGATACTTTTCTTTATCATAGAATCGTGTCTAGTTCACGCACTGTAAAAAGCTAAGCTACAATGTCATGAAATAAATAAAAGAAAAAGCTCTATAAAAACACTAATCCAATAAATCATACAGTTTTTGTAAATCATAATTCTCTCTCCAATAATCACCTCTCTTCTTCAAAACCAAAAGAACAACTGACCATGCCGTTAATAGCCCAGACAGTATGCTGAACCAAACACCCACACCGACAGCCTTGATAATAGGGTCAACAACAAATACTGCAGTGGCAGCAAAAATCATTCTCACTAAGTTGTTAAGTGCAACACCCGTAGCACCACGACCAGGTAACGAATCAACCAGATAAGTAACAGTAGCTCCAATAGTCATCATACTTGCAAATCCAAATAGGGCTGTTCCAATCAGTGGAGTCACCCAGTGCTCTTTCTTCTGAAGACACCAACCGAATATTAGCAATGCTATTGGATAAGTTATAACTGCACTTAGAACGTTATACGAGATTCTTGATTCTGGTGCCAGAAATCCATTCTTTCTCTTAAAATCAGCAAGTAATTTATCAGTCCATTTACCCCCATAGATTGATGCAAATATGTAAGAGACCGAATTCGGAATATATAGCAATCCGATATACAGAACACGAAAGCTATATGGTGGTCTTGAATATTTATATTCAATAGACATGTTGACAAAATATAGGGTCATAAATGAGATGGCCGAATAAGAGATTGCTAATGCAACAGGAGGGTATCTCAAGAAAACAACTGCTCTAATAGGTTGTATGAAATAAATGTATGCCTGTGATTTGAATTTCTGAGTGGTTGTCTGTTCTGGTGAATCTAACTCTTTTTCAATCTCGGTTTTGATCTTTAATAAATCGTTTTCTCTGATTTTCGATAACCTCGAATCATTTGGATTTGTATTAATTTTTGATAGATTGGGAACCATCATATCAATATCAACATTTTCTCCATCCTCATCACATGCCTCATTAATAGAAATTCTGGTAGCAAGTCTAGATAAAATTTTTTTGATTTGTTCTTCATTTGGCTCTTGTTCCACAAGCTCTTTCTCGTGTAGGTCGGATGAGCTTGTTGATTCAGGTTCTTTCACCGACGCTTCAACGTCTTGGTGTAATCTATTTGTTCTCCTAGCAGCTAAAATTGCAGCAATTGCTGCCTTATTATCTTGTGATCGTAAAGTTTCAGGTAGTCCGATCAGAACTGCGATTGTGATTGCACCGGACAAGATGACTAGAAACCATTGAGTTGATCTCCAGCTCCATCTTGAAAGTAATAGCGAACCAATGATTGGAGACAACAGGGGAGCCATTAAGGGACCTAGATAATAATAACCTAAACTCCTACCCCTTTTTTCAGGTATATAGATATCTGAAATTGTACCTGCACCAACACTTTGAACTGATGCGGAACATCCACCAGACAAAACCCTGAACACAATAAAACTTTTAATATCTGGAGCCAATGCACAACCAATTGAGAAGCAACAAAACATAGCAAACGATATTATATACACTGGTCTTCTACCATGTCTTTCACTAAACGAAGACCACCACAACGGAAAAACACCTAACGATATCAGATAAATACCAACAGAGACATTAACCATTGTCGTAGTCGTCTTAAAATCCGCAACGATTGGGTTAATTGCAGGAAAGATTATTGAAGTGCCCATGGGACCAATCATAGAGGCAAATGCAATCAAGAAAACAATGTACTTTTTAATTTTCTCTGGGTAATCTCTTGAATCCTCATACTCTGGAATCAAAGAGAATTTCGAAAGCAGCCCACCGTTATTAGTTTTGATCTTGGAGTTTTTTGATGAGGTTTGAGTCAGTGAATCAACTGTTATGGAATTGCGGTCTAGCGTCAATAACGGCAACGGGTCGTTACAGCTTTCAGTACTGTTTGTTATGGCTGGTGAAACGTGTCCATTCTCTTGGTTCCTATTTTCGGTAGTTTCATTCTGTTTGGATGTTGTCTCGATGTTTGAATCTATACTTGATAAATCACTAATAACCGTTGACACATCCGAAGAGGGATAATTGGAATGAGGATGTACTTGATACATGGTTACACTTTAGTGGATTTGTTTTCATTTATTCCTTTCTTCTTATTTAAATATAGTTTGACTCACTCAAAAGATTCTTTTCAGAATAATGAATGTAGTTTCCAAATTTTATAACGATTCGGAAGTATGCATCCTTGGGTGTGATTCTAACAAAACTTATAAGAGAACTTACACAAAGAGACTGGAGAAACCTGTTTAAAAAATATAGCCAACTCTTTATAACGTCTCGTTTGAGCAGAAGAACTATTGACTTTTCTCATATGTTTGACTAAACTTTTGAGTATGTGTTTCTGACCATTAATACCAAAAAAGAACTTCAATATTTCTTATCCAGCTCCCGGAAGTATGCTTCCTGAATTTGCTTACATCTGACGGACCTAAACACGAAGATCCTGTTTTTAACTTACCCGTACTTACACAAAAAAATTATAATGTGTGCGGCTAATCTTTCAAGCTGAGCCAAGCCATTTATGCTTTTCCGACTCTTATGATTGAAAATAAGAACAATTTATCATTGACTTCATATAACATGTTAGCTATCACGAACATTCACCACGATGAAAAAATTCAACGCTAGTTGCCACATATATGTGTGTGTACAGTGTGTAGTCTCAGGCAGACAGCGAAATCGGAAGTTTCCGCCGAGCTGAAAACGCAAGAGTCAGTCATAATAGTAATATATATATATATATATATATATTTACATAAGCCTTTATAACCGCTGTCTAATAATCTACCGGTTTATCAGAAGACTTGATGATTGACATAGTCTAGAAAATAAGTTTAAAAAGAAGGATGTCTACTCAATCCAGCAACTGTTCTTTTTTTTTACCCTCGTCTCTGCATCACCTTTCGAATGGTGAAGTGCAAGGCCAACAAGACCCGGCTGAAGAACAAATATCTTCACCAACTGGTGTTGTTGATTACTCGTTGAACAAAGAGATAACCAAAGAGATTACAAATATTTCGTTTCATAATGATGATACGGACTCGGATAACGATTACCAAGGAGTTGATTATGAATCATTAACTGCCCTTGAAAAGAATGAAATAGCCAGGAAGATACATAACAAGAGGTTGAATGAAACTAGAGCGAGCCTATCGTTGGCTCGAAAAAATTGTATAGTCGCAAGTATTGCTGGGTCTTGCTTTCTAACACCAACGGCAGGCATAGCATTTTTACCTGCGGTTTCTATAATAGCGTCAGATTTTCATACATCAGAATCTATAATCGATATGACAAATTCAATTTTCAATATATTCATGTCATTCTCACCATGCATTTTCTCACCTATTGGAGATATATATGGAAGAAAAATTGTATTCATAGTATGTCTTATAGGTTATATAATCGGGTGTGGATTAACTTCAGCAAGTCAAAACTTAGCCATGTTCATTGTGTTTAGAGTGATTACTGCTCTCTTTGGTAATGCCTACTCTGCAGTTGGTGCCACTATTGTTGCGGATATTTATATTCCTACTGAGCGTGGCTCCAGAATGGGATATTTATTGTTAATGACCCAGCTGGGACCTGCAATCGGCCCTGTTATAGGAGGTGTACTAATTACATACACATCATGGAGAGCTATTTTTGGATTTATGGGAGGTATGGGATTGATAATTTTAGCACTTCTTTTGTTGGTACTTCCAGAAACCTGTCCAGAAACAAAAGTACAAAGACTACGAAGAGAAACTGGTGTAACATCAAATAAATTTATTTGGATACCCTATAACCCACTTAGAATTTGTCTGTCTCTAAAATATCCAAACCTTTTTCTTGCTGCAATTTGTGCGTCCTCGCTGTCGTATAGTATGTATGGGTTACTGACTCCCATTCGTCATGTTATCGATCCAAGATTCAATCTGACAACACCCATATACGGATCATTATTCTATTTAGCTCCAGGTATAGGGTATCTGGTTGGCTCAATTTCTGGAGGCATTTTATCCGATTATACAGTAAAAAAATGGATTAAGATAAGAAAAGGTCTCAGAATTCCAGAAGATAGAATTCGAGCCGCAATAATACCATTTTTGTCGTTACTACCTGCTTCCTTGTTGATATATGGCTGGTCATTAGAGTACAGGGTGGGTGGATATGCTGTACCAATCATTTTCATGTTTTTATATGGTGTCGGACAATCATGCAGTTTCCCATCAATAAACACCTACTGCGCAGAATCAATGCCAGAATTGTTAGGCGACGGAGTAGGAGGGAACTATTTCATAAGGTATATCCTATCTGCTGTGAGCACTGGTACGTGTGTTCCAAGTATTGATAGTATTGGTATTGGTTGGACATGCACAATATCTGTGTTTTTTCTTTTGTGCGGAGCATTATCAGCTATTTTATTAATTATTTTTGGTGAAAGACTACGACTTCGAGCATTAATTAGGAATGGTTTGAGAAGCTCTGATCAAACACCTACAGCAAAGGAAAACCAGGTTTCAAACAATTCGGGAAAGACTGAAGGAGTTTAAATAACTATTTTCATTAATGTTATACGTATTTAGAAAGTTCCCTTAAAGACTTTTTTTGAACCTGTTTGTTTCTGTAGGTTCCATTTAAAGTATTTTCTTTCAAGACGAACTTCCATTTTTTGAGTCTTAGCCTATTGTTCTATTGGAAAAACAATACGATAAGACTTGTGGGAGAGATCAAAAATTAACAAAACATCTGAACACCTTCGAAAAAAATATAATTTGTGTCAAAATATTTTTTGTATTGATTCAAATTCAATAAATAGTTTTATTATGTTAAATTGATTTTCTTTGAAAGATGACACTGTCTGAAAATATCACAATCACAAAGATCAGCGAGAATGAAATCAAGATTGACACCCACTGTGACACAAAGACATTAGTCAAGATATTAGCCACTGGAGGGACTATAGCATCGAAAGGATCATCTGGTGGGCAGACAGCAGGTTACCAAGTTGATTTAAATATTGAAGATTTGATTGAAAGTGTTCCGGACTTGTCAACTATTGCTAATTTGGAGTATCAACAAATTACGAACGTTGATTCAAAAGAAATAAATTCATCGCATCTATTACTATTACACAAAGAGATTACGAAAGCCTTTGCAGCTGACAAAGTAGATGGGGTAGTCATAACTCATGGTACCGATACTATGGAGGAAACTGCATTTTTTCTACACCTGACTATAGACTCTCCTAAACCGATTGTTTTGGCTGGGTCGATGAGACCTTCTACCGCTATGAGTGCTGACGGTCCAATGAACCTATATCAGGCTGTCTCAATTGCCGCTAATAAACAGTCCAGAAACAGAGGTGTAATTGTTGTTCTGAATGATAGTTTTGGTTCTGGCTTTTATATAACTAAATCCAACGCAAATTCTTTAGATTCCTTCAAATCCATAGGGCAAGGATATCTAGGAAATTTTGTTAATAATGAAGTCCATTATTACTACCCGCCTTCGAAACCATTAGGCACTCATTATTTCAATATTGATTCCTGTAAAATGTTAAGCCAGTCAAATTTAAAGTCATCACCGTCATCATCATCATCATCATCATCAACTACTGCTACTCCATGCTCGCTTATTCGAAACGATGAATTCCCCGAAATTTTAATCTTATATAGCCATCAAGGGTTCAATCCAGGATTGATCGAGCTATCTATTACGCACCTGAATGCTAAAGCAATAGTTTTTGCAACATCTGGTGCAGGCTCACTGACCGATGAAACAAATGAGATATTAGAGCAAGTATGGAACAAATACAAAATCCCAATTGTTTATTCTAAAAGATCCATGGATGGTATGGTTCCTGTTGCTGCATTACCTAGAAACGCCAACGGTAAGGTTTTTGAGGGTGCAATTGCCTCTGGTTATTTAAATCCACAAAAGTCAAGAATACTTTTACAGTTGTGTATAAATGATGGCCTCAAAGTTGGCGAAATCAAAGATATATTTAAAGGAGTTTATGGAGGATGATTTGGAGGTCACTATGTACATGTATGCTAAAATATACGTATATATTCATAATTTTGTTGTTGTCGCTGTCATCGTGTGTACTGAACATAACTTTAACCGTCCGGATAACATAAGAGACCTCGGATATAAGGTTTATACCTGACTGTCTTCTGCAAAAAAATAATAGTGGCAACTTAATTATCATTAAAGTACAGCTGGCAAAAACTAGGCATTGTTCTTTCAGTGTTTATTTAACCCAGGAACAAAAGCATGTCTAAATTAAAAGCGGAAAAACCGTTGAATTTGAAGACAGAATTACAACAAAAAATTGGAAACAATTATCTGAAGCGATTTTTTAAACTTGTAAGAATAGCGGTATTCTTAACGTTATTCTTTTTTGGCTGTTTTGCAATTGTTTTCACGCAGTTACTAGGATATATCTTTATTATAAACAACTCTGATTTAAAACAGGCTTGGTTTAACTACACTAAGGAAAATTTCATTATACTGCTGTCGACCATTATATCAAATATTTCACCAACAAATATCAATATTATTTCTGATAATGAATCAATTCCATCAACAACTTTCAGAAGATCATATTCTAAAAATGGAAATCTGTCTTCCTACATTATAGCCTCTGACTTGTCGCCTCATTCAATCATAATAGCAAATCATCAAATTTATGTTGACTGGGTTTTCCTCTGGTGGGTTGCGCATACTTCAAAGTTATCATCTTCAATATACATTATACTCAAAAGTTCACTGAAGAATATTCCAATACTAGGGTTTGGTATGAAAAATTTCAATTTCATATTTTTATCTAGAAAATGGCAAAACGATAAGATTACCATGGGCAATCAACTATCTCTGATTGACGCAGATGCCAGAGGCTTGGGACCAGCATCAAACGCCCAACCAATTGTAAATAACGATTCAATCAGTTGGCCAGAAGGTGAAGATCGTTCTAGAAGTTGGCCGTTTTGTTTAATCTTATTTCCTGAAGGTACAAACCTTTCTGAAAATACAAGAAACAGATCAAATTCATATGCATCAAAAATTAACAAGACCCCATATAATCATGTTTTATTGCCAAGGGTCACAGGTTTGAGGTTTGCTTTGAGAAAGTTGCGTAATAGTTGCGAAGTTGTATATGATGTAACAATGGGTTATGGAGGGGTTCAATCATCGACGTATGGACAAGATATATATGGTTTAGCAGATATGTTTTTCAAAGGCAAAGGTCCAGGACAAGTTGATATGTATTGGAAAGCGTATAAATTGGATGAGATTCCATTAGGTAAAACGGTTGAAACAGAAAATGAGGAGTTTGAATCAACTAAGTTATTTGAAGAATGGTTATTTGGAGTATGGCAGGAAAAAGATGATTTAATGGATTTATATTATAAAACAGGCTCATTTACAGGGTTTGATAATAACGATGACAAAACAATTTGCAGCGCTGAATTAAAGTCGTCGAAATTTGACTTTTTCAAAATATTTGCAGTTCCTGCTATTTTTCTTATTATAATAATTCAGCTGTTTAGATTTCTGCCCCTTTTAACATCTTTTGCGAGAAGTATGATATCAAATATTTAATTTAACATATTTATTATTATTCTTTAAGATTGTACAGACCATTTTACATAAACGGTTACATGGTTTTTTTTGAGGGTATTGTATAAATTTTGCTTTTTAAGAAATCTTTTATTGCGTGGTTCAATTAGTTCAAAATTGAAGAGATTGCGTATGCCTTTATTTCAAGTTTACGTTACAAGAATACGTTACTCAAATTCATTGTTATGATTCAATCATAGCTTACGTTTTTCACCTATATGTACCGGCTGTTATTGAGCTATATCTAAAGCTTTGCCTGACCACGACCAATTTTTGCCCAGTTTTGTTGCGTCAATATCTCATAGTGATCATTATTTAGCCAGTAAATTATTTCATTGTTGTTTTCACCGTTTGGCAATTTTTGATTTCTGAAAATCTTCTTTGGAATTTTATGATTATCTAAAGTTTCAATTTCATTAACAAACTTAATGAATATAGGTATTGAATATTTTGGCAACTCTGTCTTCAAATGCTCTATTAAAATTTTCAAAAAGGCCTCTTCAGGAATATTGTTTTCTTTTAGTTGAAGGACTGCAAATCCTGCTCTTCCCTCATGATTCGGAACTTTTACACCAACAACAACGGCTTGTTGGATATAATCTTTTAGTAAAGTGATTTGATTTTCGATTTCAGTTGCCGAAACATTTTCCGATTTCCATCTAAACGTATCGCCTAATCTATCAACGAAATACATTAATCCCTGATTATCCATTTTAAGTAAATCACCAGATCTAAACCACGCATCATTTTTTTTAAAAACATTTCTTAAAATTTTTTTATCAGTCTCTTCTTTATTGCCTAAATAACCTTGAAATGAAACCTCTGGTTTTGAAGGGAGCAATATTTTCATTAACAATTCACCTGGTTCGTTGATGGAGGCAACTTTACAGAATCCGGTTTTAGAATCTCTATGTGGTATACTATTGTCTTCACTACTCATTTTGATTATAGTTTGTTGGAACGATAGAATAAAATTAATCAATGAACCGTAGTTTCTGCAAGCCCCAATACCAAAATCACCTTGTTGAAATGAAGTCAATGCAATAGGAGATTCAGTCGCTGCATAAAATTCACCGATTGACTCGATATTAAATCTCGTTTTAAATTCTTTCCAGATATCTGGTCTTAAACCGTTACCGTAAGCAACTTTCAAATTGTGATTTCTTTCATCAGGGTGTGGTTTTGCCAGTAAAAGATAACGACAGACCTCACCGACATATTGCATATGAGTCGACTTGGTTAATTTGACTTGTGTCCAAAAACTACTTGTTGAAAACTTACTCGATAACGAAATGGCAGCACCCTGTGATATAGTGGCGCATACACCTAACATTGCAGCTGTCGAATGGTATAAAGGCATTGCAGTGAAAACGACACTTGAAGGTTTCATTCTAACAATGTGACCATATAATGAGGCTCCCAATACACATTTTCGCCAACTCATAATTGCACTCTTTGGTAATCCGGTAGTACCAGAGGTATAAATCAATACGGAAGTTGAATAATCTTTATCATCGGGACGCCTTTGATTGTCATCCAGTCTAAATTTTTGTGCATTTGGATTATAGAGCTCCCCCAATATTTCAGCCTCATTCAGATAGTGCAGCTTGACATTTGGTATTTGATTCTTTATGTCATTTTCAGTCTTCCTAATTGGTTCTGAAGCATCTGGATCGATAAAAATTTGCTTGATGTTAGATATTTTAATACAGTGAATTAATGGGTTACCCAATATGTTATAATTTAGAAAAGCCGGAGTAGCACCAATATTCCACAAAGCAAGCCAGAGGAAGAGAAATAGCGGTTTGTTTGTACAATCAATGCCAATCGTGTCGTTGGACTGAACACCGTACCTAGTTTTCAAAATGTGAGATAGCCTCAAGACGATATCATACAGTTCTTGATACGTGTATCTCTCCAGCTGAAAGGCATTATCACCACTTTGACCAGCAATCGGTTTCGCATACACTAGAGCCAGCTTCAATCCATTCTTCTTGACTATTTCTTCGAACATGTACCAATAACAAAACCGGTGAGTTATAGTGCTTTTGATGTATTTAACCAATCTCTTCAGAACGTATGGTATGATGTACATATCGTCTGAAATATGCGTACGGGCATCCAGATATCCTATTCCCAGAGACGCAGCAGCAACTAGCTGTGAGTAAGACAAACTCATTTTCACTTTATAGTACTGTTTCTGCTATACTTTCAAAGAGACGTGGTCTTGTGAATGTCTGTCTTTATATATGCCTGCTCAAAAATTGAAAAGATAAACCGGAACTATTTCCATAACCCTCGAAAGTGCTGACATTTTGCTGCGGAAACGAAGAATATTTGTTTTGTAAACAAAAAAATCCAAACATGAATGCGGCTCATTATAGGTTTACATATTTTGATTTCAATTTTTGTGAAGAATTTATAATATTTGAGCTCGTTTCAACGTTTTTTATCCATAACATCTTGTTTTGTTTTTTCTTCTGTGGGATTTAATTGAAACTACTAAATTGTATTTGAATTTTATTTATTTGCTAGATTTTCAAACCACACTTTTTTTTCCGATTGATTTTGGTTAGTTTTAGCTCTGAATAGTTAGTTATATAAACAACAGTACCAGTAACGTTACAAAAAGCATTCAGAACAAATACATACGAAAATGCCGAAAAAATTGAACATTGATGCTATTGAAGTTTTAAGAGGTAAGTAACTATACATTTCTCAATTCTGTGAGCGTTCAATTCCATTGTTTACCTTTGATTTTGATTCTGATGTTGTTGACATTTTCCCACAGTACTAACAGAAAGACTAGGCCGTATTTATTTAGGTTCTTACGATCAGGCCCCAGAAGATACTGATAAACTGGTTTATTTCACAGTGGAGGACTCTCTGCCATACAATCAGTTCCATCTTGATTTTGGTCCCTTGCATATTGGACATCTATATCGATTTGCTGTTGTGCTCCATAACATCTTGAATGAAGATTCAAACCAGGGAAAAGCCATTGTGTTTTATTCAAGTACCGGCTCAAGGGAGAGGTCTAACGCTGCCTGTTTACTGTGCTGCTATATGGTTCTAGTTCAGTCCTGGTCACCACATCAAGCTTTACAACCAATTTCGCAAATTGACCCTCCTTTCATGCCTTTTAGAGACGCTGGATACTCACACGCTGATTTTGAAATTACCATTCAGGATGTTGTTTATGGTGTTTGGAGAGCAAAAGAAAGAGGTATGATTGATTTGACAAATTTCAATTTGGAAGAATACGAACAATATGAAAGAGTTGATCAGGGTGATTTTAATGTCATCTCAAAAGATTTCATCGCATTTGCTTCACCTCAACAACATACTCCAAGCACACTCAGTCAACCATTTAAGAAAGTTATAAAGTATTTCGTTGAAAATGACGTTAAGTTAGTAGTAAGACTAAATTCTCATTTATACAGCTCTAGTGAATTTGAAAAAAGAGGAGTTCAACATATCGATATGATTTTTGATGACGGCTCTTGTCCAACGATGGAAATTGTTAAAGATTTCATTGGTGTTTCCGAAGGTGTCATAAGCAAAGGCGGTAAAATTGCGGTTCATTGCAAAGCAGGTTTAGGTAGAACTGGATGTCTAATTGGTGCACATTTAATTTATACACACGCCTTTACCGCTAATGAGTGTATTGGATATATGAGAATGATTCGTCCAGGTATGGTTGTCGGTCCTCAGCAGCATTGGTTATATTTGCATCAAAATTTATTTAGAGAATGGAGACACACTATGGTTGTCGATAATCTTACTAGTGACAGATTGGCAGGTTATGCTCCATTAATCAGTTATGATGAGTTTAAATCTAGAGGAAAGTTGTTGAAAATAGCAAATTCACTAGTTCAAGAAACTGATTCTCCAGCAACTCCTGTTAGAAGAAGAATCAGTGCTACCAACATTCAAAAATCTGTTCATAGAGCTGTTCCAATGCAATCTCCAGGACAGCCACGTAAGACTTCACCCCAGAGACCTAGACATTATAATGCTAACTCAGATGAAGAACAGGAAAAGATTTCTGACGACTCAAAGGAAAATAACGCACTTATTGCAAATGAGGCACCAAGTTCATATGGAAAAAAAAACAGATCAGCATCATGGATTTTAAAATCAGGAACTAACAACCCAGTTCAATACAGTAAAACTACTACCACTACTACCACTACCACTACAATTTCATCACCAAATAGTGCAGAATCGGTTGTCTCACAGATATTGCCAAAAAATAAAGCAAGAGTTACTTCAGGCGCAAGAGTTAGGTCCCGATTAGCAAGTCAAACAAGTGTCTTGAGCAGCAATGGTATCAGAAAAGTATCATCATCAACAAGATCTAGTAGTGGTGTAAATTCCAAAAACTTTTTAAGTTAGATAAAATTTAGCATATTTTTTTTATTTATATGACAGATATTTAATTTCACACCCATAACCGTATTGATCACGCCTGATGAAGCTCTAAATCCACATTTCCAATTTTCATTACAAAGAGCACGCAAAATCAGCGTTGTTTTTTTATCTTGCAATATCTTTTTCTCAATTAACCTTACTATTTATGATGCTGCAACTACTGTTGATAAGTAATATAAGTTTTTGATTTTTAATATTTGTAGGAAATGAGGACCAGATGTTGCTTTATTTCAATTCACGTTTTGACCAATAGTTCAGGTAATCTAATTGATAGCTGATATGAAGAAGAGCGGTCTTCATTTATGTTAATAAAATGTGCCAGAATTATGCATTTTGACGATATGTGTGCAATTTTCGTATTCATATAGTGATAGTAGGGTTTAATACTTCAAAGATTATATCTGCTCTAATTCTGGATTTTTGTTGCAAAAGTTTTACTTAAATTTATATCCTTTGAGTTTGAAAGACGAGTCAAATATGAGAGATGGAAAAAAGAACATAATATTAACATTAACTGAAAACCAGATTTTTAAATAAATTTAAACCAGCTTCAAAACCTTGATCAAACTCCCAAAGAAATCTACTATTCCCGCGATGTCTGATGTGTTCATTACGTCGTGCGTTAGTCCAAGCAACAATTCTTCCAATTTCGCTTGCGTTGAATTTTGCAAATTCATTAGAGTCTGACCAAGAAATTGTAAAGCCTTCCTTATATCTCCAATGTTCGTATTTTTCATTCTGATTTTCTTTGTCCCAATAGCTTTCATGATCTGATAGGTTTTGTGTTAACGCAGTATTAAAGTCTTTTTCATCTGGGAGTTTCTTTAACTTGTTTTGTCGTACGGGAACTGATCCATTTTTAATCATTGGTTTGAATCCCCATTCACCACCATCTCCATACTGAAATTTGTATGTCCAAAAAAAAGATCCGTATTTTGCTCGATCCTTGAATAGGTGAACTTGTTTCAAGCCGTAGGCTTTACAAGTTGATTCACGATCAGTTCTGCATCTATTCCATGATTCACCGTCCAAAACACAGGAGTATTCGCCAACCATGATATCTGCTTTACTAGATAAATTTGCTAAAACATCTGAGTCTAAATCTTGAACAATCTGTGTTGATGACTTTTTCTTATCATTATCTGAAAAACAGCGATAAACATGCACGTCAATTACAACCCCTAGTGATTGATTATTCAATTTCGATTCCTGTTCCGTAATCCATTTAATCCATTGATCAGTCCACCAACCATCTGAAATAATGATTGGAACCTCGGAATTTCGTTTTCGAATAGCTGATATCGCTTTGGTATAATATTGTTTTTGATAATCAGCATCATTACTGAATTCGGCTTCATTGACAATTTGTAAACCAGTTATATTCTCAATGTTTTTGATATCGTCAGCAATAAATTGCACACATGAAACAGCAATCCTTTGAAATGAAGGTGAACTCCAAAACCCTGCTTTTTTCAAAAGCTGACCACTATGATCACCAGTATTGGCACCACCTGGTAATGCATGCATATCAATTAGAACACCAATGTCATACTTGGAAGCTTGCTGGATCAGATTTTTGAATATATCCCATGCATTTCTATAAACATGTGCAATATCGGCAAACGGTGTATCTTTTGCAAATTCCCCACGGTTAACCATCCAGTATCCAATTGGTATACGAACAGAAGTAACACCTTGATCTGCCATCCAACCCCAATCATCATCATTAACAAAAGTAGTCCAATGACTTTCTAATAATTCCCTTGTTTTAGATTCCCCATTGTTCTTGACGTGTCTGGTGATTGCGTCTAATTCAGCACCTGTATTATCAATAAAAAAGTCTCCATACATAAACTTTTCAAGTACAAAAATTGATCCCAGATTAACGCCAAAATTATAACGATTCTGATAAATTGATTTTCTTGTCGGTGGTTTGCCAGGAGGTGCAGCTGGTGACGAAGGTGTAACAGAGTCCAATGTAAGTGATTTCAATTTCTCGAAAGCCATTTCCAAATTCAGTTATGTCAGACGAAGTGACTATGAATGATCTAGTAAAAACAAAATTCAATTCATCAAGTAGCAAGAAAGAAAAGAGAAGCAAACGCGTAGTATTACATCTCCAATTTCATATGTTACAGTCATGTGACCATATAGCTCTCATCTAGAATCAATCAAGGAGTTAATTATTACAGTTCTTTCGACAATGAAGAACCTTTATAACTTTCCTCAACTTGATCAGTCTTTTAATTGTAAACACTGATACAGAGAACTTAAAATAAAGGCCACTTATTAAACTAATGAGCAATTAATAAAAATAAAAATAGGCTCCGCGACGGGGAATTGAACCCCGGTCTACCATGAATTGTCAAACGACAAACGGTAATTCTAGCCACTAAACTATCACGGACGATTTGTAGTAGTGTTTGACTGAAATTTATAACATACCAAGTGACTACATAAATGTGCGATTACCGATTGTTACTAACATGACCAGCCTTATCATTTATTTCAAACAATGCCCAATAAGCATAAGATAGTAAACATGTTATTCTTTTTGAATTTCATCCTCTCTTATCTGAAAAATACTCAACAGAACACCACAGTTTGCAAGTATGGTTTAGATGGTTCTGGTGTAGAATAGTCTAAAGCGACGCGACGCTATTTCAGAATCAAGTTAACAACTTGTGCCGCAGGTATTAGCATTAAAAGGACATTGGGGATATACGTATTCCAACGGAACTGCTCTGTTAACTTACTAAAACAGTATTTGAACAAAGTCGTATATATATATATATATGTTTATACTGAATCAGATTTATTTTCCGAGATATGGAACTCTATGCTCCTGAAATGTTGCTGGAATAACTACAATTTGAAGAAAACTAAATGTCAATGTTTAAACTAGTAAAGTGCGTAAACTATTGTTTCCCAGTTGCATATTTTTTTTGAAAAACCTTCATCTCTACTTCGTAACGTGTGGTATTACAGTTGATACTTGAAAGCAAGATACCATATCGATGATTGTATTAAGTGGATCACTTTGTCAGCATTTATACGAAAATCAAAACATGTCTGTCATTTTGTACTATGAATGTGATGTGTGTAATTATGTGATAATCATGTGCTACTTCCAAGATTTTCGGCAGCGATTTTCTTGTAGTAATGCGGAAATCGACTAAGCAAAGAATCCTGATTAGTGAATTTGAATACCCACGTACTGTCAGTTTAAACATTTCGAAGATATTTGTTTGAAACATACATATTGTTACTGACCAAATATTAAATTGTGCCCATTCTAATCTATGTAATCAATATGACTTTCAGCCTCGTTCTGATTCATCTAAATCTTCGTACACTGTATAAGGATTATGATACGACTAAAATATTATGGCACATACTGCAAAAACACCCAGTAGTTTTACGAAGCTGTTGAAGGGAGACTTTTCAGGTGCCTGGATTACATAATCGGAATATTACAACCTAGGATCTATCACTTTGCAGACCGAATAGAGATGAACCAACAAAATATGCAAATATAAAAGAGTAATAAAACTCACAAATTCTATTTTACACTATTCAGTAGTTATAATAGTTATGTATGCTTGGTATATAATAGCTCTATTCCTATATATCGTCTTGTTGATATGAACCATTCTTTGGAAGTTAGATTATTACGGTCAGAAGTTATGCATGCACCACGCACAAGTTATTATTTATATCCTGTTGGCTATTTTAAGACAAATATTAAATTCATAAACATAACGAACTCCTTTCTCGTTTCAGCTGTATTTAAAGAATAAAATTCCTGTTCTACTTACTCTCTTACATAATTTTTTTGATTCAAAATTACTTTAGTAAAACACGATTAATATATTTATTCAAAAGCAAATCTATAGTTCAAACAAAAGAATTTGTAAGAGGAGAGAGAGATAACATGCTTTTCAACAAAATCGCAGTTATATCAAAAGTTTTCGTAACGGCACTAGCATTTCCTATCCAATCAAAGGGCGGACTTCAATTTTCGAAAAGGGGATTTGACTATGAATCTCAAATTATTCGAGGCGTAAACCTAGGTGGTTGGTTTGTGTTAGAACCTTATATCACTCCTTCCTTATTTGAAGCTTTTGGCACTGATGAGTCTCAAATTCCGGTTGATGAATATCACTACACGCAATACTTGGGAAAAGAAGAAGCAGAATCGAGATTACAATCTCACTGGGCTGGATGGTATACTGAAGCCGATTTCGTAAACATCGCTTCCTCTGGATTGAATTTTGTCAGAATCCCAATCGGTTACTGGGCTTTCGCACTACTAGATGATGATCCATACGTTCAAGGACAACAGTACTATTTAGATCAATCTTTAGAATGGGCAAGATCGAATAACTTGCTTGTCTGGATTGATTTACATGGTGCACCAGGGTCTCAAAACGGTTTTGATAATTCAGGTTTAAGAGATTCCTATGAATGGCAATCTGTTGATTCTAACGTTGAGTTGACTCTGACAGTTTTGAATCAAATTTTTGAAAAATACGGACAGGCTAATTATTCAGATGTTATTATTGGAATTGAGTTACTCAATGAGCCATTGGGAAGTGTCTTGGATATGTCTAAGTTAAAGCAGTTTTACCTCGATGGTTATAACAATTTGAGAAATACTGGGTCGGTTGCAAATGTCATTATTCATGATGCTTTCACTGAGACGGGCTATTTCAATGATTTTTTAACACTCAATGACTATTGGAACATCGTTGTCGATCACCACCATTATCAGGTTTTTTCAACCGGTGAATTACAACGAGGCATTGATGAGCATATCTCTGTTGCTTGTAGTTGGGGTACCGAAGCTACTTCAGAATATCACTGGAATCTTTGCGGTGAATGGTCCGCTGCCTTGACCGATTGTACCAAATGGTTAAACGGTGTTAACAGAGGTCCTCGTTACGACGCGACCTATGATTCATCTACTTATATTGGTTCATGTGAGTCGAACGAGGACATATCTACATGGTCATCTGACAGAAAGATCAACACCAGAAAGTATGTTGAAGCTCAATTAGACGCTTTTGAACAACGCGGTGGTTGGGTCTTCTGGTGTTACAAAACCGAAACCTCAATTGAATGGGATTTCCAAAGATTATTCTACTATGGTTTATTTCCAAGTCCATTAGATGCAAGAGAATATCCAAATCAATGTGGATTTTAGACATTTTTCAAAAAGTGACGCGTTTTTTTTAAAATTTAATTTGGTTGGTTCAACTTTAAAGTATATTAATTAGTTATTTGTATATTATTGGTTTCAGTTTTCATGGTTTAATAGTTTTTTTTCAAGAAAATGTTTTATATACTAATACAACATTATTGTTTATCATTTTAGATCGTAAGAGTTAATCAGACTTAAAAAAATATAAAGTGCTCAATATTCTGCTCACTTCTCGTTTAGGAACAAGACCTTGTTCAAAATCTCGTGTGGCTCCCAAGAGTGGTTGACCAACGTTAGTTTGTTTAGCTCGGACGGCTAAACAGTAAGTACTCGTGTACTACATCTATTATATACACGAAACAATATATATATAATCGAGTTCCCACGCGTTTCTACGCGTTTATTTATTATTCGTCACTTCTTCTTTTGTTGTTGTGCTATAGTATTGTTTGATCTCTTTTATAATATCACAAATAAAGGTCGTAAGCCTCCAATTCACGAACTACGTCTGCCCATCTCATGACAAGTTATTCCGCTAAATGCGCGGAATGTACAGCATGCAATTGATCAATCTGCTTGTAGAACGCGTTTTACAAAATAACTTTTTCTCGAATCGCATATTTTTGAGTTAGCGAACTAAAGCTAATCTTCAATTATCCGTTTAATGAGAACAAAGAAAACGATTTCTATGTGTGATCACTAACAAGAAGTTTGGGCACTGGAATAGCGACAAGTAAATGTTCTTCATCAAAAGAATCATGTTCAGCTCAGACAAACTGAAAAAGTAAGTAAGACTGGGATAATGACAACTTTAAGAGCATAACCAAGTAGGTTTGGAGCGTACATATTGACAATGTATCGGCAACTTCTTACGTTCTAAAATAGTTAAAAAACGGATTGCTCACTTGCCTATCCCAGAGAGGTAGACAGTTATTTGGTCTAAAAGATACACCGCATTGTAATAACATTTTTAGCTATGATTGGGTAATCAGAAACATACTGGACATAAATCATAAGTAACGGACCTGTCAAGAGTGTTTGAACTTTGCGGCATTGGAGACCAGGAGACCAACGTTGTTTTATCGAATTAAACTTTGAGATCATACTTTATCAGCTTTTCATTAAATGCTCTTTGGAAATCTTATTTATTAGAATGGGTATTTTGTATCATCGGGCGGATTTGATTGTTGAGTCTCTCAAGATGACAAGATGCCGTAACATGCCAGACATATAATCGGTAGCGTCAGAAGGGAGATAATGCGTCTGACATCAACTAGTCTGACGCAGTTGTAGTCTTTTCCTGTAAAGTTGTTTCATTCTAGTTAAAAGAAAAGAAATATGTGAATCAAGAAGACATTATAACAACCGATGAAACACATGGACCTTACTCTCAATCCCACGTTCTAGCCGTAGTTTGATGCTGGACATATCCCTCTTCTACAGAAGCCATAGGAATTTTTCTACTTAGATGATTGCATCATAACCTTGCCAGATATGGAATGTCGATCCCTCAGGATAAGAATATGATATATATTCGAGGTATATTTTTTCAACAGTTTTTCTATCTCTTTCACTTAAACCTATTATTATAAAAACATAAGAAATCATAAATAGAAAATGTCAGATTTGTTTGTGGATATAAAGTTACCAACGGGCCAAACCTATAAACAACCAATCGGTTTATTCATTAATAATGAATTCGTTTCATCTAAAAAGAAGATTGAAACTACAAATCCGACTACTGAAGAGTTAATCACGTCAGTTTACATCGCAGATGAAAATGATATTGATACAGCTGTTAAAGCAGCTAGGGATGCTTTTGAAAACACATGGAGATATGTCACAGGCTCTGAAAGAGGTGCACTGTTATATAAACTGGGTGATTTAATCGAGAAAAATTCTGAAATTTTAGCAGCAATTGAAACTATAGATAGTGGTAAACCATTTGAATCAAATTCCAAATCTGATTTAAGTCAAATTCTGGCGCTAACTAAATATTTTGCAGGTGCTGCTGATAAGATCAAAGGTGATTATATACCAATAAGCTCTAAGAAATTCGCTTACACTATTCAAGAACCATATGGAGTTATTGGACAGATTGTTCCATGGAATTATCCTTTAGCTATGGCATCTTGGAAAATTCAAAGTTGTATCGCTGCAGGTAACACTATTGTTATTAAGTCAGCGGAAAATACCCCATTATCATTATTATATTTGGGCCAGTTAATTAAAGAAGCTGGATTTCCACCTGGTGTTATCAATATTGTCAGTGGGTTAGGTCCAGAAGCAGGTTCTGCAATTGCAAAACATCCAGATATTGATAAGGTTGCATTTACTGGTTCAACTAATGTTGGAAAGATTATCCAAAAACTAGCAGCGGAAAACCTAAAGGCCGTGACTCTAGAATGTGGTGGTAAATCACCATTAGTTATATTCAGTGATGCTGATATTGATGAAGCTATTAAATGGGGTAGTATGGGTATTTTTTATAATTCTGGTCAAAACTGCACCGCTAACTCGAGAATTTATGTTCACGAAGATGTGTACGATGAGTTTTTGGAAAAATTTATCAAACATGTTAATGAGAATTGGATTATTGGCGATCCATTTGATCCTAAGACGACAGTTGGCCCATTAGTTAGCAAAGTTCAAAAAGAGAGAGTTTTACGCTATATCAAAATTTCCAAAGAAGAAAACCTAGAACTGATTTTGGGTGGAGACTATCTACCATCTGACAATGTTTTCAAAAAAGGACATTTTGTTAGTCCAACGATTTTAGTGAATGTTCCGCAAAACTCAAAAATCATTCAAGAAGAGATTTTTGGACCTGTGGCAGCAATTTCAAAATTTAAAGATTATAAAGAAGTAATAACTAAAGCAAACGATTCTGAATATGGATTAGCAGCTGCTATCTTCACTAAGAATATAGAGGTTGCGCATAATTTTGCAGCCGATGTAAAATCTGGAACTGTGTGGGTCAATTCTTCGAACGACGAAGACATTGGAGTTCCATTTGGAGGTGTTAAAATGAGTGGTGTAGGTAGAGAACTGGGTGAAGCTGGTATCATGGACTACACTCAAACCAAATCTGTCCATGTAAATATAGGTGCTAAATTTTGAGTTTTAATCAAATATATGCTCTTTGATATTGTTATTCCTTGTAAAGCCTTGTAGTCGTGAGAATCAAAACGTGACATTGTAGGTCATCTCAACTGCCACTGCGAGCGCAGGAAACAAAACTCGTATTGATTTTTATTGGTTATGACCACTAGTTTTAAAAGTGAATTTGAAGCAAACCCTTGATAAATCCCTCTGCTATTATCGCGGTAGAAATCTTTATACGTTGTGAATGATTGGTTCTCTGTATAGAGTTATATACAGCTATATATGGCTAAGTCTGCCTTTCCACCTTAGCCAGGTGGCTCCAAATTGTCAAACTGTGGATGAGTCCCATGACGTTATCATGATTGCTAAAAACAAATCTTTTGAAACCATATTTTAGCTGGAAAATTTTGACATATAAAGATAATGAATTTACCAGCCTGATTATGGGATAAGTTTTTTTATCTTATTTGAACACTTTTATGATTTTAGAGAAAAAATGGTAGAAACAATTGACAATCTTAAAGAACCGGAGAAGGATCGCTTACAAAAGATTTCAACAGAAGAATCGACCATATATACGAATCAAGAAATCGAAGATGAAAAAGATCATGATATCAAGTATCGAACCTGCTCATGGCAGAGAACGGCGGCACTGTTGTTTTCTGAATATATATGTCTAGCAATAATGTCATTTCCATGGTCATATTCGGTATTGGGGTTGGTGCCAGGCTTAATTTTAACTGTTTTTGTTTCAATGACGGTATTATATACTGGTTTGATTATCTCAGATTATTGCTTAAAGTACCCTCACATTCAAAATATTTGTGATATTGGACAACAGCTATTCTGGAATTCAAAAATTGCATGGTATGCGACTGCGGTTTGTTTTGTTCTTAACAATACGCTAATTCAAGGTTTGCATGTTTTAGTTGGTGCAAAGTATTTGAATACGGTATCAAATCATGGTGCTTGTACCGTTGCCTTTGCCGTTGTTACTGCAGTTATATGTTTGTTCTTCTCTTTACCTAGAACTTTTTCAAGTTTATCATTGGTGGGAATATTCAGTGCTGCTACAATGTTCATTGCAGTTGTTCTTTCTTTGATATTTGCAGGTATTCAAGATCATCCAGACAATTATGATAACACACCTGTTGTTTATCATTTATGGCCTGTCAAAGGAACAACTTATACAGACGGTATGTCTGCGTTTTTGAACATTGTATACACTTTCGTTGGACAAGTCACATATCCATCATTTATTGGAGAAATGAGAAATCCAAAAGATTTCCCTAAGGCACTTTATGTTGTGACATTATGTGAATTGATTACTTTTGCAATCACAGGTTCAATCATATATGTTTACGTTGGCAATTATTATATAACCGCTCCTGCGTTTGGATCATTAATTCATACATATAAAATAATCGCGTTCTCATTTGCAGTTCCAACTATTGTCTTTCTAGGTGCTCTCTACGGAAATGTTACTTCACAGTTTGTTTTTTTTCAAGTTTTCAAAAACTCAAAACATAGATTTTCACACACTGTGAAAGGTTGGTCAACTTGGATACTAATCAATGTCATAACATGGATCCTGGCATTCATAATCGCTGAGGTTATCCCTTTCTTTTCCGATTTGTTATCGCTAATGTCTTCATTATTTGATTGTTGGTTTGGATTTGTGTTTTGGGGTGTTGCGTATATTAGATTAAAACAATCGAAGTATAGCGAGGCAACTCAATTTAAAGATTTTTTTAACTGTTTAACCACACGTGAGAAGATTGAATATTTCATAAACGTTGGTTTGATATTGATTGGCTTCTATATTTTGGGTCCTGGATTGTATGCTAGTGTTAATAGTATTGTTTTGAGTTACGAGGCCGATGCCTACGGAAAAGTCTTTACTTGTGCTAGTAACGGTATTTAAAGTGATCCATATTAAGGAGAACTCTGATTTTAGAATAGAGATTACATATCTACCTAATAAATTCTAGACTGTTCTCTTTTTGTAGCGTTGTTTTCTCCGTATTTCATCGGAGGAGATATTCCTTTTCACTCCTGAACAGAAATGTCGCTAGCACATCTCCTTGCTTAGTGTGAATCACTTCTTGAATAACGGTGATTAGAAAATAGATTAAGAAGATTCTCTCGGTCAGTGAGTACCGAGAAACCTAAAACAGCAATACGTAAACAATAAGAAAAACGCGTCCAGCTCGAATCAAATAGTACTTCTTTATATGCAACTAATTAAATGTTCAAAATGGGAAATAGCTTTCACGTTTAAAGCCGAGCAGTTTTACGCCAAAACTAATATATTACAAAGATAGGAAGAATACTGATAGACATTACTTCGAGTAATCGGTCTAAACACCAATAATATGGGCATACTCAAACCATATCTTGCTTGTGTATCAATCATGTCATCACTATTGAAAACATTCACTATTACCGTGTTAGGTAAATTGTACAACGACAGTTTTTGAAAAACCTGTAAACAGCAAATTGATGGATTGTTCGGACAAACCAAAAACAAGGAACATTCTGAACGTGGTTTTTGCTACGAACGAAAGTGTAGGTCTAAACAAATAAATATCGAGTAAAAACAGAAATTCCTCAAAGTGAATCAATAAATGATTTGAAAATCATGGTTCTGGCTTTTTATTAATATTCTGCTCAAGTATTAAAAATCGTTTAAACAGTTTTTAAAAGTTATTATATATTCTGCCATCTGGAGAAGTGTCACCTGGATTGATGAGACCTGCATAAGTCCGCATTCTCATTTTTTAACCATCAATACCGATAATTTTAAAAAACTTTTGTTCTTTTGCAATTCTATCGTGATTATAAACTACTTATAAAACCTGTTTTATTTCCATTATAAAAGTGGAAGAAACCGAATTTTAACGTGCTGGAGAGGACTTAAAAGTACACAAGTTCTTTTAGACGGTATCATCTCGTCTCATATCAAACAAACAAAAAACAAATATTAATAAGCGTGATATATATATATACATAAATCTAGGGCATATAAAACAAAAAAGAATAACTGCGAAAATGTTTGAATCATCCCTTAGCAGAATTTTAACAAGCTTATATGTGAATGACTCCCATGAATACTCATACTCAGCGCATGAATTAAATGAAAGTATTTTTATTATAATTCTTCTGATATTTTTAATATTCTTCATTGGTCTGATATTTGCAATAACGATTTTTTTCATCATAAAACTATACTATTACAACAGTTTGGAGGATGAAAACGGCACTGATGACAACTGTTGCGAACAAAGAGATTTGGAAAAAGGAATTTCTTACTATACAGATGAGAAGAACACTCTACATGAAGCATATACAGTACATGGTTCATGATACTCAGATTTTCTGCTGTTACAAACACATTGTTCTACTTTTTAGCCGCCAGGGCTGAGATGTCTGTTAATACCATGGCTTTCTGTTGTCATTACCACATCACGTCACAAAATATCCAATATACCCATTGTATCCTAAAGCACAGCTCATCGGAGTTTTGCTGATTGTTTAGCTCCACCATTCGTTTTAGTCAGCTAAATATTTTGTCTATTATTCAGTCCCTAATTGATTTGCTCGACGCCATTTGGCTATGCTACTACAAAGCCACAAGGTGCCAGATGCTTTCAACATCGCATTCATTCATTAAGTATCATTCATAGATCAACACATATCATAGAACAGCGGTTCAATTCATTCACTTCACAGGTTTTTTTTTCAAGTTTTTAATGTTGATAGGATTTTTCAGTTCCTACTTTACGAGTTTATGATTTTCATATTTATACTGTATCGTTAAGTTATGTATTTGTTGTTGCTATTGTTTTATGAGGTTTATCGTTGCTGTAAATTTCAAGTAGACGAATATTTCAGAATCATAGCGCAAAGATATACATGCACACACATATTATTACAACCTTTATTGTCTATAACCTGAAGGATACTCTTCTGAATCAGCTCGTCTCCAGAAAAGGAAAGTAGTCGCAGAACTAGAGGGGTATTTGCTTTTTCCTCCAAGCACCAATGATGTACCATCGCTTTTTGTGAGAATGAGTAGGATGAATATGTGGATGAAAACCAAGCTCATCTGAGTTGACTATTTCTCTTTTGCCATTTCTCATTCATTTCTAAGCTGATATCCAAATTTTTATTCAACTTCTCGATCTCCCTCTTCAAAACAACTATCTCTTCATCTTTGTTAATAATGCTATTATCATCAACACCATAACCTCCAGATCCCTGTACCAATATCAGTTCGTAAAAATTGTTTAAGCTATTAATAAACTTTGAATGAACCAAATTGAAGTCATTTAGTTTGGAAATTCTTGTAGTTATATCTACGGAATTTGTCTCAGTTAAATTGATAACGGAACTATTGCTGTTATTAGAGGTATTGTCAAATTTCATGAAGAAAAAATTTGGACTTGGGGGAATCACATAGTTCTGACCACTTATTGAGTTATCAGATATTTTTGAAAGATAGTTGTTGATAATGTCAATGTAGTTTTTAAGAGAGCTTATAAAATTTGAATTTCTCTCATTTTGTACTGTTAAATTTGATATCAATCCTGATAGTTCAATTATCATGTTTTCCATTTCTTGATCAATTATATTGTTTTTGAAAGGGTCGGTACTTAAAACGGAAAAGCTAGGATTATTTCCAACTATACTCTTCTGTGAGATATTATTTATTCTTTTGGACTTTTCCAAAAGCTTTTCCTGTAATTTTGATACCTGAACATCTCTATTTCTTAACTCATATTCAAATTTCACCTTGTTCGAACTATTCAAATTTTTGAGTTTTACTATTTCACCTATATGCAAATTCTTGAAACTTTCACTTTTCTTAATTATGCCTTTCAAGGACTCATTCTCATTATTTAAACTGTTTAATTTTGAATGCAATTTCAAATTCTCATTTTTCAAGATAAGCAATTCGTTCAAAGATTTTTCATTCTTTTTTTTGTTATTATCAACTAGCTTCAGAAAGCTATCTTTATCATCATTGGATTTATCAATGGACTGCAGTAATGAATATATTGTATTTATTATATTTTTATCGTTTTTGATCATCGTTTCCGTAGGTTCATCTGAGAGCTTTACATTTGTTAGTTTATTAAAATCAATCGATGGGAATAATAGTTTGGATAATTCGTTTTCGTTATCTTTAATTTGAAAAAAGCCTTTTGACAACAAAGAAGAGTTAATTAATTCAGCAGCCTTCTTGATGGAATCTACTTCAGTCATTTTCAATAGGATTTGCGTTTAACGCGATAAAGGTATTTGTCTAGAAGTTTATTAGTTTGAAAAGTAAACAAAAACGACATTATTACATAATCAACTCACTCAATATGGCAATTTATATCTATTTCATTATTTCTACGTCTAAAACAACAATATAGTTTATTGTATTGTTAACCCAAACCTATCTTTTCCATAATTTGGTTAGAATCCAATTACGAAAGTACAGTGATTGCAAAATAAACATGTAGAAAATAACTTCTCAAATCTACAATCAAATATCATAAAACCTTTATTTTTGTGTTGTTCATAAGAATATATAATACTTGTCTAGAAATAGAAATAAATCAAGACAAAATCATTGTCAAATTTAATGGTGATCTTCTTCAATATCCTCTAAAACAAACCATTCTTCTGAAGATTGAGTTGCACCTTCAGCTGGAGATGATGATTCTGTTTCAACAGCTTGTGATTCATAAGCTGATAATTCAGTAGCAGCATCAGCTTCTAATGCTGGAATTTGTGGAGCAATAGGAGCTGACCATGGTTTAACGTTTCCTTCTGAATCTTTTGCTGAAAGCGGAGTTGGTTTAAAAGCTTTTAATTCTCTGATGTATACTTCTTCAACTGCATCTAATAAAGTCTTAGTACGTCTTCTGTTTTTAATTGTCCATCTCTGGAGATCTGGCCAAACACTGATTGTTCGACCGTATGTATATATATTCATTAGACAAAAAACTTACTTCTTCTGACAATAGCAGATGAAAATGATCTGAGGGTAGTTTTTTGAACCAAAACACGCTGAGATGTTAGTAAAGATTTTTATGGTAAAAACTTGTACAATACAAATTGAGTCCGTATCATCAATAAAACCACAAAATTGTGGTCTTAAAAATTGTGACTAAAACGTATAGAATTATTGCAAACCAACATACTGATGATTGTCTAACAACTTGAGAAAACATGACTTATTGTTTATTAAATTGAGTATCTTAAAGATTTGTTCAATTCAATAATTGTCAAAGGGGTACTACTTTTTTTTTCTTTTCAACGATGTTTACCGGATGATGAGTCCGGGTAAGTATAATTCATCAATTCCTAGAAATTTTAATTGGCCAGGAAAAACAACTGTTACAACACAGAGTAAAAGAGAATTTAAATTGTTGTAGAAGATCTCAAGGATGGTGAGATTCTACTGTGATTACTGTAAATGTAAGCATTGATTATACTGTACTGAACTGGGGCTGTGGATATATGGTGGTTTTGCAGAAAGATATGGGATAAAAACTAACAGTTCTAGCGTATTTAACACATGATTCAAGAAGTGTCAGAAAAGCACATTTAACTGGTAAGAACCATTTAAAGTACGTTTCTGATTATTATGAAGGTATGTATCTTATCAAACATTTCAGAGATGAGCTCTAACTAAATATTTCAGAAAAGGCTAAAGAATTAGGGATTTGGGAATCGAATGAACTACCATATGAGATAACTTTAGATAAATACTACAGAGGTGCACCAGGGTTGAAAACGAATGATCTCAATAAAGTTGACCATTACAAGTTAGCAGAAGTAAGATATCTGCCTCCACCTCCTGTTTTGAATGATTTTCCAAAACCACCTCCTAGTATTTTACGTAATGTTGATGAGGAGAAAACAGTCATAGGAAACATTTTGAAGACTATTAGTTAAAATTTGCATACGCCTAGGGAATTTTTTGGGCCAATCAGCGTTAAGTTCGTTATTTTTTTTCATATTTGGTTAATGTTTGTTTTTGGGTAAATTATTGGTTTCATTGTATATTGGATTATAACGTTATGTATTAGTGGGCTTCTCGCTAAGCTTTGATACGCGCGTTGTTATTTATTGTGATATCAGTAATGTTCAACTATTTAGTATAAGTATTTAGCTGATTAGTAGTAGTTGATTTTTGATGGATCAGATAAAAGCAGATTCGAGCAGATCTAATGAGGACAACGATGTAGATTTCTCGCCCTTAATTGAGAACCATCACTGGAATATTGATGGAAATAAAAGTTTGTTTGACTCTATTAGTTGACTATTATCATCAGCGTTACGTTTCGCTCTAACATAAAACAAAATAAGTTTATACTGTTGTAAAGTATTATTCATATAATTGGTCACGTGATTAAATGTCACTGTGGAAACCAGAAATAATAAAATTTTTTTTCAGCGATCGCAAAAACAACAAAAATTTTCGTTTTCTTTTTTTTTCTTCTCTTCTATCCTTTTTCGATTTAAAAACGTTTAAATTTACTCATTTTTTTAATATAAAATTCATTAAATTTAATAAGACAGAATGGCTCAAGAGGTTCCTACATTTAAATTAGTTTTAGTCGGTGATGGTGGTACTGGTAAAGTGAGTATTTCAGTGATCTCGCCACTGTAGATCAAGGGGTCAATAAAATCAAAAGATATTTAGGAAAGTAAGACCAATTGAGTGATTTGGTCCCAAATATATGTCAATTTGGACCTTCAATTATACTGCGTTGAACGATTGCGCATTTAATGTTCTGTTTTTCAGGTCTCTTGGTGTTTCTTACTGGTCTGTTATTTTCTTCAAAGGAAATGCAGAATGAATTTTTTGATCTATTTCATCTCATACCTAAAAGTATTTGAACTAACATATACAATAGACTACTTTTGTTAAACGTCATTTAACTGGTGAATTTGAAAAGAAATATATTGCCACTTTAGGTGTTGAAGTTCATCCTTTATCATTTTTTACCAATTTTGGTGAAATCAAATTTGATGTCTGGGATACCGCTGGTCAAGAAAAATTTGGTGGTTTAAGAGATGGTTATTATATTAACGGTCAATGTGGTATCATCATGTTTGATGTTACTTCTCGTATCACTTACAAAAACGTTCCAAACTGGCACCGTGATTTAGTAAGAGTTTGTGAAAACATCCCAATTGTTTTATGTGGTAACAAAGTCGATGTCAAAGAACGTAAAGTCAAAGCTAAAACCATTACTTTCCACCGTAAAAAGAATTTACAATACTACGATATTTCAGCTAAATCAAATTATAACTTTGAAAAGCCATTTTTATGGTTAGCTAGAAAATTAGTTGGTAACCCACAATTAGAATTTGTTGCTTCACCAGCTCTAGCACCACCAGAAGTTCAAGTTGATGCTGCATTAATGCAACAATACCAAAAAGAAATGGATCAAGCTACTGCCTTACCATTACCAGATGAAGATGATGCTGATTTATAGATTGTCTTAATTTGTCTTTTGTTCAGCAAAGCTTACGGAATAAGGAAAACGGAGAGGCCTTTGATTACTCGTTTGAACTTTTTTCATGTAACAATGTTATATTAAGAATATCCGATCGAATATTTTGTGTTTAATTTTTTTTATTTATTAGTGTTCTTTATAATTTTATTTGGCCGTTTTTTATACTAATTCAATTTTCCATATATAAATTAAATTATAAGTTGCACAAGAAATTTGATTTTCAAATAGTCTTGTTTGTTCAAACAAAGTTGAGATTGGTTTGTATTTTTAAGTTATTTCAGAGTGTAGATATAATTATTGTTCGTATTATAGTGTTTAAATATCAGATAGATTAAGTAATCAGTTACATAATCAGATACCACTTGTCAATAAGAAAAAACTCGATTGTTACAATCAATCTGTTCAGTTTGATATATCATACTCATAGAAGACGCCCGAAAAGATATCGCCATAAATATGTCATTACCAATAAGTTACGATCCGATCACTAAGAAGATACTGGTTACTGAAGATTCCAACCGAGATTTGACAGAGGAAGTTGATCAGCTGAATAATCTGGTTAACAATTTTAAGTCAATAACCACAGAGATCCCAGAAACCAATGAGCCATCGAAAACCATGACGCCAATGGTTAAGAAGATGTTTGAGAGTGCAAGACAGGCATTACAGGAAAGAAAGCTGGCGCAAGCAATAAACAAGTTTACATTAGCTATCGAAATGAATGAGAAAAGGTCGAGATGGGAATCGTTTCAGTTCCAATTTCAGGAGCTGGGTGTCATGCTAATGGGCAGATGCGATGCATACTTACTGTCCGACAAAAATATCGAAGCTTATAATGATGCTGATCTCTTATTGAGTATCCAGATGAACTTACCAGACAATTTTTTTCGAAAAGGCCTAGCCTTGTACAGATTGGGACAATTCGAAAAAGCCAAAGGTGAGTTGGAAAGAGGGTTGATCTTACATCCAACACATCCAAAATTACAGCAACAATTGCAAGAGACTCTGTATAGAATTGACCAGATTAATGGTGAAAAATAAGTCCTTTAACTGGTTTCTCACTAATAACGGAAATATGGCTAAACTAAAAGGTGAAAATCACGCCAATGAATCCTTACTTTTCTTTCACCAGTGTACATTAAGTATGTTCAAATAAAATAATAACCAAATTCTCTATATTGGTTCCGTCTATCGTAGTCTGTTGCAACTGATTCATTTTTACTTAATGAAGAGGAACTCGGTTTGCGCAACACTACTTCTCATAAAAAGAAAAAATATGAAAACGACAAAACGCTGTTATAACAATAACTCAAAAGAAAAATAGAACTCGCTTTCAAAGAAACTGTGACTAAATTACAAAAGTATACGTCCAGGTTGATCAGACCTATTTGATTCATACTATTTGTCATTCTAGTTATCTTTCGACTTTTACTTGTGATTAATATCTCTTGAATTCTACACACAAATCTAGAGGCAAGAGTTCTGTTTTGAATAGTAGTTCTATAAATCACCAAATGAATCAGGTAAACATTCCTGGACTTTCATTATTGAACGATTCCAATTACGTTAACGAATTTTCAAATCCAAATCCAATAAAAAAAGCAAAACACCAACCTACAATTCCTGTTATTGATTTGACTGTTGATAGCGATAATCCGGACGATTCAGATGATGAAATTAAAATCACAGGTTTTAGACAAATAGAAGGACAGCATAATAACAGTTATGGTACCGCTTCAAATGAAAATTTTACTTCAAATAGAGATGCGATGCGACACATACTGCCACTAAATGGCCAAACTACTACAACTCCACTGAATGCTTTTGCTAATACTTTCTCACAATTCAATCAACCAGTTCCAGTTCCTCATAATGGTGGTCCAGAATATGAACACGTCTTGAACTTGTTGAAAGATAAGGAAAATTCTTTATCGTCTCAATATAATAAGCTCGATGCTGAATATAGAAATAAAGCCTCTTCAAACAGAGATCTTAATTTAAAAATCATGAGACAGGTTGAAAAAAAGAAAGATTTTGTAAAAGCTGGTGTCAGTGGATTATTACTGAATAATATTCAGCAGGAAATTGATTCATTATCTAAGATTACTCGTGACAGTTCTCTTGAATTAAGGCCCTTGAAGCTAAGACTGGATAAAGCCAGGGAAGACTTCATTTATTTTAGAGATCAAAAGAAACCACTGATGTTGCAAAATTTTTTGATGCAAAATAACCGTGAATATCAATTACAATTACAACGCCAGCAACATCAACAGTATCAGAGAGAAATGATGGTCAGACCTGATGGAAGTTTTGGCGGCAGTCAAGCGTCTCCATTTGAGACGATAGCTCAAAATTTACAACATATAACTAATGGTACTATCCAAATCATCGATAACATCGACCTGAATCCACTGCAAAATATCAAGCCTTTTGGATACTCACAGAATGTTTATACCGAGGATCACGAAAGTATTCAAGAGTTACTATCAACCATAAAATCAGACGAGAACGAAGAGGAGGGGGAATCGCTGACCCCAACAGATTTGACTATTAATTTGCTGAAACATCAAAGACAAGGTTTACATTGGTTGGAAACTATGGAACAATCATCGAAAAAGGGTGGTATATTAGCTGACGATATGGGTCTGGGTAAAACAGTACAGGCAATCGCATTAATGCTTAGCCGTCGTTCTGAAAATGAAGTTTGTAAAACAAATTTAGTTGTTGCACCCGTGGCACTATTGAGACAATGGGAAGGTGAAATTCAAACGAAAGTACGAGAGTCTGCTGGGTTAACTTCGTTTATTTTTCACAGTACATCTGCCAGAAGAATTACATCGTTTAAACAGTTGTCAAGGTATGACATTGTGTTGATATCGTATCAAACATTAGCCTCAGAGCTAAGAAAACATTGCAAAATCAATAAATCTGATGGTTCAAGTGCTGTACCTAATTTGAAAGAGATTAAAGATTCTAAAAAGAGCGTTGATTATAAATCACCGTTTTTTTCTGAAGATTCAATATTTTACAGGGTTATATTAGATGAAGCTCAATGGATAAAAAATAAAGCGACCCAAGCCTCAAAAGCTTGTGCTGTGCTGGAATCGAAATATAGATGGTGCCTTTCCGGTACACCAATGCAAAACAACATTGAAGAACTGTACTCTTTAATAAGATTCTTACATATTCCACCATATGACCGTGAGCACAAATTTAAAGCAGATATCTCAGTTCCATTGAAGAGAAACGATGACAATTATGATAATTTTGATAAAAATCAAGCAATGCGAAAGGTTCGAGTTCTGTTGAAAGCAATTTTGTTACGTCGCACAAAACAATCCAAAATTGACGGTAAACCAATATTAGAATTACCTCCTCGTATTGTTGAAAAAGATGATGTTGAACTGAATGGAAACGAGAAAACTTTTTATTACTCCTTAGAGGAGAATTCTGCTAAGAAAGCTGAAAAATTGTTGAACAGCACTGAACACTCAAGAGGTGCTTATAGCAACATTTTGACCTTGCTTTTGAGATTGCGACAAGCATGTTGTCATTCTGAATTGGTTAAAATTGGTGAAGAAATCAAGGCTGCTGGCGATACAGTTGCAAGCAAAGATGAAAATTTGTGGATTAAGATGTATAGCATTGCAAGAAATTTTTCAGTTCAAACAACTAAAAGAATTAATGAGACTTTCGAGTTAGGTATGGAATGTCCGATTTGTCTTGATGCGCCACCAAATGAAAACCTGTCATTGTTTTCACCATGTGGCCATGGTATATGTTCTGACTGTATTGAATCATTTTATGAAAGATTTCAGGAAAATGACGTTGATAATGGTTCAAGAGTTGCAAAATGTCCACACTGCCGTAAAATTGTGAAAGAAGGCGATATCGTAACTTTTCAAATGTTTGACGATGTCTGTAACAAAAATTATGGTAGAGCTAAAATTCATGAGATTTACGAAATTGAAAAAAAAGAAAAGCCAAAGATTTCAATAAAAATCAATGAAAGAAAATTTGATCCCTCACCAAAGATGGTTATGTGTTTAGGACTAATTGAGGACATCATTAAAAATGATTCAAATGAAAAAATTATTATTTTTTCTCAGTTTATAACATTTTTTGAATTATTTCAGAAAATTTTAAGATCAAAAGGATTGGAGTATTTGAGATATGATGGTTCAATGACATCTGATCAAAGAAATGACACAATCAAAGAGTTTTATAAAAATCCCGAGAAAAAAATTTTACTCTTGTCATTGAAAGCAGGTAATGTTGGGTTGACTTTAACATGTGCAAATCATGTAATTATAATGGATCCATTCTGGAACCCTTATGTTGAGGAACAAGCAATGGATAGAGCTCATAGAATTGGTCAACAAAGAACTGTTCATGTTCATAGATTGTTAATTAAAGGTACGGTTGAGGATCGAATTATGGAACTGCAAGAGAAGAAAAAACATTTAGTTGATGGTGCGTTAGACGAAAATGGGCAAAAAAGTG